>JAUMHM010086456.1:0-10941 GCA_032362435.1 Melikaiella ostensackeni
CTGGTAAATTAGAAATACGTTTTATCGCGAATAAAAAATAGAAAGATAGCGAGACATACGTAGGGCGAATACTTAAATTATCCTGTGTGGAATTTAGAATATCTTCAAATATTATAAAGAGTATCTCGATTAAGTTTCATGTCTACATTATTTTATTGATAAGACAAGTCACTGAATTTATATTTTGGGAAATATTAGAATCTTTGTTCCTTCTCCCGAGTCGATCCTGTATGATTTTACATTGAAAAATTAATGAAAGAAAAGCAAGAAGCCTTCAATGTTAAACTAGTATTTATCGACTTTCGAAAATAGTTGAGATAGTTATATTCAACTAGTGATATTATACGCGCGCTACAGCGTACGGGAAATATTACATTCCCAATTCATAATGCACAATTATAAAACAAGATTTCTATGATTTCAATTTTAAATTGTACAGTTTGATCACTTCACAAAATAATTTGAGAGGCATTAAGTTTTAAATGTTCAATTTAGAACATCATCAAATTTTAACTAATTAACTATTAAATGCCTTGTTCTTGCATGGTTTTATTTATAAGTTAACATTTTTTTATTTTTTCACAGATTAATTTGGAAAGAGGCTTGGAAAATTAGAAAGCTACTTTTGAAATATTCAGTCGTCAATGCTTTTTCGGAATTTTTCAAGTGTGCATGATTTCAATTTAAAGTTATTATATACTGGAATTATGAGATTTCGAATATGCATCAGTATTAAATTATCAATTTTGAATGTTTCATTCGGATACTTTTAATTTTGTATTGTGCCGAGAATTTTGAACGTTATTTCAGTTCTGTAGGTTGGAAATTGAACTTTTCAATTTTCAACATATTTAATTGAAAAATATTTACCCTTAACCGTTCCTATTTCATGTGTACAATTTTTAAAGTTTGATTTTGAATCTGCCAAATTTTCATTGCCCTAAATGTAAAAATCATAATTTTGGAGAAAGAAATGAAAATTTTTAACATTTGCGTTTCGAAATCTGTGCATTTTAAATTATAACAGCTATAAATATTTGATATTGTACAATTTTTTAGTTCTATAAATTGAAAATTTTCCAATTATAAACGCTCTAGGTTTAAAAATAGTTCACTTTTAAGTATTAAAATTGATTAATTTTTAGTCTCATTTGATTAATTTTACAGTTTTAAATGCTTAGTATGTTTAATATCGAGGGCTTTAAATTGGGATTCATTCATTCATTTAAAGTTTTTAATTTAAAATTGTTTAATTTCAAACGTTTCAATTTGTACTTTCCCAAGACCCTCTTATTTGCCCTCAAAAACTACCCTTTTATCAATTTTCCATGTATTTTTATTAACTTCCAATATAATTTCACATTGCCCTTATGTTAAAATATTATAGGAAATTCAGTACAAGCCTATAACGATTTTCCTATAATGGATTTCCTATAGTTTTTTTCGAGCTTATAGGAAAATGTTATAGGAATTTTTATAGGAAAATCATTACAGAAAGATCAGTGCAGGAAAAAATAACATTAAGAATATTGAATGAATTATTCGAGAAAATAGAGAAACTGTAAATAAATAATTTATTTTGAACCACTTATATGAAAGTACATAAAAATTGTGAAATTTATGAAAACTAATTACATTTCAAAGAGCTTTTTGTCACAAAACTATAATGAAACCTAAACGCTTTGAGTATTTTTTTTATACATCATGTTATGTATTTTAGAAGATAGCACAAATATATGACATATTTGTTAGTGATGATTTAGGAAGAAAATGATCAAAAAATTTTTAAAACCTTTAAAATATTGCGAAAATCTCATTTCACTACTTAGGATCCTAGGGGGTGGATTTTGATGGTAACTTTAATAAAATTATGAGTGTAAATTTAAAACAATAAAATATTCGACATTTCAGATTCAAGTGCATCATTTGATCAAGAATTGGTTTTAATTATTCCATTATCTATGAGATATAATTATTTTTGAACGATAAAATTTTGAAAGATTTAAAAAGGGAAAGGTCATCTAACTTTTATAAAATTTATATATTTTGTAATTGTGATAAATTTAATCAATTCAATTATTTTTGCTGAAACTAATATCAGAAGACAAAAAGGTTAGGCTTCTACTTTATTCTAAGTATTTTAAGTAACAGAAAAAGAGAAATTTACTAACTAAAAAAGAAAATTAAAGAAACGTGATAAGTAAAAAGTAAAATATATTTATTTTGAAAATCTTATTTTCCATTTATCAATTTCATTTTGTTGCATAATTTCGAAGGTTTTTAAAATTAATCACGAAGAATTTCACGTATTTATGATATGAACAATATTTCATTTTACAATTATGTGTTTCTTAACTTTGAAAAATAAATAATTAAACTGCCTTAATTGCTACAAATTTGCCTAAAACTTAGTGAAAGGAGTTTTTTTGAAAGCGCTGATTTATCATTTGACGTTAGGAGTTATTATTTAAAAATTCCGGATCTAATATGGAAGATAAAATTGCAAAATTTTTTAATATTTCACTGGATCTCAGTGAGAATTGTTTAAGAAACTTAGATTAGGTAGTTAGCCTACAAAAATGGTAGTATCCAAGATATTATTATGTGGAGGTTGCAGTGCTATTTTAGATTACTTATTTCGGTTGCTTGATTAATGTGAGTCTCCTAGCCTCTCACGATTCGGGGTGCTTTTTGAAATAAGTCTCCAGGCCTCGTCCTTGTCAAACTCTTTTTCATCGCTCAATTGGAGTTTGTCTAAGAGTTTCGGCACGACCAATCAAAACTCCCTCGGCTTCGTCGTCTACCATGTCTTCCATATTTTGCCCAGCTGAAGTCTCCGATGACGTCAATGATGCAGTTACTTCTAAATACATTAGAAGTAACAACTTTGTCAGTTTCTCAGGCAGTGGCAAGTGTTTCTTTTGTTTAAGTCGTGAATCCAAGCTGGCAGTTGAAATTTTCGGATCGAGGGAATCCTTCTACACCAAGCATTCCCACAGGTAACAAGCTGTTTCTCATTATTAAAGTTTGTCGATCTTTCAACAGCTTTCGATCTACTAGTAGTTTATATGTATAGAAAGTTTATCAAACAAGCTTTCATACAGCAACGCCGGACCTCATAGGGATACATATATTGAAAGCTTTCGCACTTTTAGTTGACTGAAAATTGTTCATTTCACCTTTTATTTTGTGCAACCAGTTTATTGATGGTGCAGATAGTGATTGTTCAATTAGGTGGTGCGTCTCGTTCTTGTAGCGTTGTACCGCCTCCCAGTATTGTCTCATTTGATTTATGAATGTTAATGGATTTTTGTCCTTGCTTGAATTCCAGCAATAAGTACTCGATATTAGGCCTTCTTATTCCTTTCCTTTTTCTCTATCGAAACTTCTGGTACTGCTTGTCACACTTCCTTGTTCATTCCCAAGATTAAGCCCTGTTTCCTTTGGCGCCCATGCCTGTATTGCATTCAGAGTACGCTGTGATATGCGATCTACCTCAGCTCCCATGCAGTTAATCCTTTCTCTTTAATATTCTTTTTTTCTGTTTCAAGCCTATCTCTTTTATCACCTTCTCATTGGATCTTCTGAACTATCCTATCCTCCATTTCTCTTAGAATTTCCGCGATTGCTTCTATAGTGATTGCTGGTGTTGTTTGTCCCTCTGGTTGTTCCTTGTGGTACATACATTGAATGCGTTTGAATCGTACTAGATCTTACTATTTAACTTGTTTGTTTTTTAAAAAATGTCCTTGCAAATGTTAAAATCGGTACCTCTCTTTTCTTCCCCTTAATTATTCAATAAAACTTATTTGCCAAGGATCTTTAGCGAAACGATTCTGAACAGGTCGTGTACCTGACTTCGAGAGTATAACTCTCTTATCTGGTCACCTGCACTGTCGAGAAATAGTGAAAAGTTTAAGATTGTGAGCGTTAAAATCGTTCTCGATTTTACTACTTCATTCTTCGTTTTTCGAGAAATGTCCTTGCGAATGCTAAGATCGCTATTTCTCGAACGAATAAGAGCCATTGGCACTTGTAGCCTGTTTGCCTATTCTACAAGCTAGAGTGAATTGAGACTCGGTTGCAGGAGTACAACTCATTCGCCTGCTTCAAGAGCACTCTTCATGCTGCTCGCTCGCTCGCGAGCCCCATAATGCCGGCTTCCAGGGTTGCCAGATGATTGAGCACTAAGGGCGCCATTTTTGTGATTGAAAACCGCCAGATATCGCCAGTATTAGAAATTCAAATATCGCTAGAAGAGAGCCAATTTAGAAATATAATCGTCAATTTGTAATTATTCTAATAATTTAATTTGCATGCACAAAATTACGTATTGTATTCTATTGTATTGTATGATTATAATTATTATTTATGATCCATCAGCATACGGCACTAGATCTGAATTAAAAATCAATATTAGGAACATTTGTTTCATTATGAATGATTGAAGTCAAATTATTTACATGTCTTTTTCTGAATCTAAACGCTCAAACTTCGGAGTCATGCAAGTGAATGCACGTGGTTCATGATTAACATCACCTAAGACTTCGAAAACATTATTATCAGATTGTATTTCCTCTTCGTTCGTGTACAGACAAGAATATAACGACTATTACAAATGAAAAACTGTAAAACTCAGAAGATGAGAGACAATGACAGAAAGTCATAAAGTTCAAATAGGACAAGCTATAACTTGGACAAGAAGGCGTCAGAAATATCACTCTATAATTGGTGGACACGAAAGCACCAAAACAGTTCATTGGTCGCTCGTAGCCGATGACGACTTCCCATCCACCAGAGGCTGACGATGCTGCTGCGGACTCTTGATTGGCGAAATAATGAGGGTGCGTTTTCAAAGACATTAATGATACAGTCGCACCTGTACCATTTTAACTTTTCGGGGGGAGTGGTGAAATGATGCAGGCTATCGCAGTAGGAATTTGTGCATACGCGTATTTGTACATGTGTGCGTGTAAGCTATCTGCGCAAGCGCCTTCTCCTCATTCTCATGAGAGTAGAGGCACTGATCACTGGCAACCCTGCCGGTTTCTGGTCCAGGGGTGCTATTCTCGAGTATCGTTCAACTTTTTGAGAATGCTAAAATGACTGGCTTTAGAATGGTTGGCGTAAATCGGTATTCTCGAGTTGTAATTGATGGTTGGCATGCTTAAATTTTAGAACACTTTGCGAAGAGTGAGTCTATACCGCTCTAAACGAGGAATAGAGCGCTAAAGAGGCGAGAAAGTGACACATTTTTGTAAAACTAACCTCAAAATAAAATATGTCACACGTATAATAAGACAATTGCGAGAAATCGAAAAGATTGAAAAATGAAAAATACACAAATAACAGAGTTATGAAGTGCTCATGTTTGAATTTGTTTGAATGTATTTTTCTAAGTATGTAAGCTAGAGAAAAATAATTTGAAAAACACGAAAATGATTATTTGAAAAACCTTCTTCTCACGTTTTTGTTTCCTTGGACTTCTAAATTTGTTTATAATGTATTCTTACCAGTTGAAATAAGCTTCCAAACGTTCAAAACATCTTTAAATCCTTGCTTAAAGAATGATTGATCAAAAGAAATTAATTATTATTCACAAAAGTAACAATATTATTGAGATAACATATTTTCTTCTTCTCGTCTTCACGCATTCAAGTTCGAACTAAATTATTAGAATGTAATGAGAAAATGCAACTACTTTTGGTTGAGAAGTCTAATATTATATTTTTGGTTGAGAATTCGTCTTTTTTCATTCAAAATTTCATCATTTGGTTGAAAATTACCTTTCATGTCGAAAATTAATATTTTCAGGTTGAAAGTTCAACCGTTTTATAAAAAGAATCGTCTTCCTGTCTTGAAAATTCAACAACTTTTAATGACATTTCTTTCAGTAGGAATTTAGTCTTTTTTGGTAAAAATTGATCTTTTTTCAGTTCAACTATTTTCTTTCAACAATTGGGTTAATTTGATTGAACTATTTGATTTGAAATTGTTCTTTTAGGGTAGAAAATTATTCTTCCTGGTTGAAAGTTCGTCCTATATTGGTTGAAAATTCAACTATTTGGTTGAAAAATCAACTGTTTTGCAGAAGATTCGTCTTTTTGGCTAGTAAAATTAACAATTTGGTTTAAGTTTCTTTTCTGTCTTAACTGAAAAATCATTCTTGGTTCAAAATTTAACTTTTTAATTGAAAATTCGTATTTTTAGTTTGATTTATGTTTTTGTTATAAAATCATTTTTATTGGTAAAACATGCAGCTATTTTGTTAAAAATTCATTCTTATTAGATGAATTCAACCTTTTTATTTGGAATTAAAATTTCTTTTGCTTTAAAAATCAAATACCTGCTTGAAATTTAAACTACTTTGTTAAAAATTCATTTTTTTTATTAGAGATTCATCATTTTGGTTGAAAATTCATCTCTTTGGTTGAAAATTCATCTCTTTGGTTGAAAATTTAACTATTTTGTTGAGAATGTCTTTTTTTTTGCTCAAAATTAATTTATATAACTGAGAATTTGAGTATTCTATTTTCGGTTTTAAATTTATCTTTTTTAGTTGAAAATTCGTCTTTTTAAAAGTAAATCAACCCTTTTGGTTGAAAATTCATCTATTTTGTTGAAAATGCAATATTTTTATTTTTGATATAAGGAATTTGAAGCATGTAAGGCCCTGTTTCGAACAAAATAAGGTAATAATTCGTTTAGGAAATATTTGAAACTGGTATCATCAAAAAGAATCTCCTTCAAAGCGTCTTGTTTTCTAATGTCTTAAATTTCTGTTTATGGTTCTTCAAAAATGAATTAAAACTATTTAGAAAAGGAAAAATTGTGTCAAAATTTTCGATTTAAGGTGTTTAAAGAGATTTTTTAAATTAGAAAAAAAGACGGTTAGGCAAAAAGGAGACGGACTGTGATCCCTGCAATTTACAAAAGCTGGCTGAATTTCTTCGTATAATTCACAGAAAATTGCAAAATTCTATATACATTTATGAATAAATACAATTTTCTGCTAAAAATAGGAAAATTTATGACTCTGAAATGAAGGTTTTTAATAATTTGATAATTTTAAATAGGTTATTATTCTTTATAATTAAACATTTCTTAAAAAACGGACTAAAATTTACCATTTTCAAAAGCTAGATGGGGGTTCTCATATATAGTTTCTCTAAAAAATAAAAATTTTTATGAACGCATTTATAAATATATAAAATTTTCTACGAAAAAAATAGGAAAATTTATGACTCCAGAATAAATGTTGAGTTATCGATAATTCTGAAGAAGATTTTTCTAAACTACGAATTTCTACAAAAAAAGGAAAGTTTTCGATTTGAAAAAGCTGGTTGTTTCATAATTTTTTATTCAGAAAATTACGTACACGCAATTATGAAGATATGCAGAATTTCCTGCTAAGAATAGAAACATCACTTCAAAATGAACATTCAGTTTTCATATTTTTTTATCGTTTTTTGTTGAAAGTTATGAATTTTTACAAACGCTCATGAATAATTGCAATAGTTGATAATAATCACAGATAACGGTTTTGTATCTTATAAGAATTAAGTATTTTTCAATAATTAAAAAAGTCGAAGTCCGTCAACGATAAACACGACTATGGTAATTTTGAGCCAACATACCCCCAACGTTTCACTTACATCTGTACTCGCTACGTCATTGATCAATTTACCGCTCCCACTTGAAAATACACATCGGCAACGTCGCACTATAAACGGTGCACCATTTTTCATTCTATTCCGTTCGAAACCGTTTAGAGCGCTGCTCCAGAATACCAAAAGCGCTCTAGAAATTTCTACATATATTTTTATCAATTTGGACTTCTTTTTATTTTAAGTATGCTTGGACGATTTTGCTGGAGTCTCCTGTAAAATAGAAAAGATCGAACCGACTGTTACTCAAGATTTTAATGAAAGCTCAACAAATAAAGAAGATATACGTAAGTTGACGTAATTTTCTACTTTACTAAGTAATTCTATGAAACATTATACATTAGGCTGGAGGCGTACAAGATTTGTGTAGTACGAAATAATTGCAGAGGCATCAAAGTACCTGTATTCTATAACAATTAGAAAATAAGTGTTGAAACTTCCATGAAGTATAATTATCATAAATGTACTTCGACATTTCTGTTTATTAATTCGCATTTCTTTTCCTTTCTAGTTCGCTCGGACGATTTGGCTGGAGTTTTTTATGAAACAGAAAATTGTGGTTATTATCATCTGTTCTGTTATCAACAATGCGAGATTACTAGAACAAAGTGACCCAATATTGCTGACGATTGTATTGAGATTCTATGGATTTTTAAAGGCATGGCACAAACATTGCAAGGAAATTGATAAAAAGTGTATGTGCGAATACTTTTCGATGATTTACTCGAAATATTATTTTCAAACATTGTTTATTTGAATAATACAATCTTGTATTAAGTACATTTATTTGCATATATACAATTTTTTAAATCTTCTTTATACTTATACAGGTTTAAGTCAAGTTTGTTTAAGTGTATATAACGTGTATATATTGTGAATGTAGTTTAAATTTATTATGTGTATTCTACTTTACATTAGATAAATAACTACTCAGATCATCTACAACCCTACTTCATTTTGTAAAAAATTGAAACTACTGAATAATCATTTTCTTTGATTTGATTTGTACTATTTCCAGAGATAACCCAGCATATTCAGTATTTTCCTAAATTTCGTTTGCTCTTATTGCACTTTTTAAATATGAACCTTCAAAAATTAGTTCACACAACAAAATTGTAAATATATGCTAAAAAAATATACTACTGTATCACAGTTCCTCGTAAAGTACATTTTTGAAGTTTCGCGCCAGTTTTACTTAGTTGACCTACCGACCGATGGCAGCGGTGAATGCCAAAAACCGTTTCCCTTCACTAATTGTCTCGTACGACAGGGGTGGCTGCACAGCACCGGCAGAGGGATATAGCGCCGGTCACCCTTTCTCAGGCCGGTGATTCAAAGTTTTTTACGCATTATAGAATGAAAACTGTTTTTCTACCACATTCATTTTCAGATCACATGTTTATGAAATAAGTTGTTTAACTTTTGAGGCATTGAGCCAATAACAAAAATACCTTTATTCTACTCATTTTGCTTTTAATTACTTCAGAATCTCAATCCCAAGGCATTTTTTACGGATAGAGTTAATTTATAGCAATCCTGCTTTCTGCACATGCACAAATCGTATACAAGAGTATCTGATGCCATATTTAAGACCAGTAACAATCGTTAATATGGAACGAATTTCTCATTTGCAGACATATCTTTTTTTTTTAATTCCCCTATTTTACGGATATTTTTATTAACAAGGGTAATTTTTATGAATCCCGATTTTTGCACAGATCTAGCGAAAGGTGTCTTTAGTGACATATTAAATTTCAGTAACAAGCGTAAAGGAGAGAATCGATTTAGCGCTTCAAAAGTGGAGCAAACTCTTTTCCTTGTAATTTTCTCTTTTTAAAGGTATTTTTATGGATACGGGTAATTGATATTTATTATAATTTTTGCACAGATGTAGAAAAGGTATATACAAATCATATTAAATTTCAGTAACAATCGTATAGTAAAGGAAGGAATCGACTTACCGTTTAAGAAGTGGAGCAAACTCTTTTTCTTACAATTTCAAACTTTCGGGGGTATTTTTATTGATAAGGGTAATTTACATAATTCCATATTTTTGCGCTGATCTAGAAAAAGGTGTAGTCAAATTAAATTTCAGTTCATTTAATTTAAGTTTCATTAAATTTCAGTAACAATTGTAAAGGAGGGAATCGATTTAGCGTTTAAAAACTGGAGCAAACTCTTTTCCTCATAATTTCCTCGTTTTTGGGTGTATTTTCATTGATAAGAATGTAAATCTTGATTTTTGCACAGCTCGAGCAAAAGGTGTATTCAACGTCATATTAGATTTCAGTAGCAATCGTAAAGGAGGGAATCGATTTACCGTTCAAAAAGTGGAGCAAACACTTCTGCTTTTAATTTTGTCGTTTTGGGTGTATTTTCATTGATAAGGGTAATTGATGTAAAACCTGATTCGTGCACAGATCTAAAAAAAAGTGTATTTAATGTCACATTGAATTTCAGTAACACTTGTGAACAAAGAAAGTCGATTTAGCGTTTTAAAAGTGGGGCGAACTCTTTTCTGTATAATTTCCTCGTTTTTGGTTATTTTTATTGATAAGGGTAATTGATATACAGCCATTCTTTTTGTATCGGATAAGACATTTATACACATATTTATTTTGCTTAAAAGTTGTTCCATTTTCTCACTAAATAATATCCTATTGATATCGGATGGGACGCAACTGTTCTAGTCCATATTTCAAGAATCAAAACTATTGAGAACATCAATTTTCGTATTTATATTCCCTGATAAAGCTTTTCTGTTGTCCAAATATAAGTTACAAGTATTCCAAAATAAGCGTATACTTTCGAAAAGGTCACCCAAGAATATTGACTTGATACTTGGCTTAGGGCTGTTTTGCATCCCGTTTGACAGCCCAAAAGAATTTTTGACAAAAATTAATATAAACTGAGTTTTCAACATTTTTTTCCTTTTTTTAATTCATTTTTTTCAAAAATATCCAAAAATATTGTGACAATAATTACAAAAAATGATTTTTTCCTCAAGAAATATTTTTTTCAGAAAAAAATATGTACATACATAAAAATGTGTGTTGAGATAAGATCTGCAACTTTTATATGGGTGATTCTCATCAATATGCACATTTGTGTAACCGCTGAATATCTTATCAATTAAAGACGCTAATATAATGAGTCTACGTGTTCTCGTTTTTTTTCTGTATCCAAAAATTCGCGAAAGTGCGAAATGTAATCTCCCCTGGCTGTAACCACCTATGAGTCGGATGGTTCCACATGTAACTGAAGATGCAATTAT
>JAUMHM010086457.1:0-10941 GCA_032362435.1 Melikaiella ostensackeni
TCCAAAGTTCACTGTCGTTAAAAGCTGTCAAATTTCCTTACTTTTTGTCAGATTTTCAGGTCTGTAAGCTATAAAAATTTTTTTGGCATATTGCTTTTTGGCTCATTAACGTACAACATTTTAACCTTCAAAATGACCCTTCATTCATTAAGCTACCATTTTTTCTTCACTTACATTTTGAACGTCAAAGCCAGAGGACTCGAATTTTCTCGCCGATAGTAGTTCCTCTATGGGTGCTTCAACAACATACGTGTACACAACAATATTCAGCAGAGAACGCAGAGAACACCCGTTATAGAGTTTCGGCAGGGGTGCTCCATTATAGGGACAACAATATTAATCTTCCTGAATGGGCTCGTTGAGTAAATCGGGTATTAAAAACTATAGACATAAAAAATTTAGATATTGGAAGCGGATTGAAAATGACCAGTTTGTAATAGAAAATCAAATTAATTTCAAATACTAAATATTATTTCTGTTACTAATGTCGCTAAATAATTCTTGATGACGTCTTTTGTCTGGGTATATAACATTTTTCTATTGGAAATGTATATATATATATGTATATATATGTATATAGCGTATGTACTATGTAACCATGCATCGGATGTATAAAAGTAACGAAATGGAGAAAATAATTTTTTTTTTAAAGATATAATACTTGCTTTCAGAACTCAACATTAGTTAATGAATATTTTATAATTTGTCACTTCCCTATTAACAATAAATCTTCCAAAAAAAGGGTGGAAATGTTAGAACACATAAAACTGTTATTTTTCATGCATGAAGCATTTATAGGATCAAGAGGTTTGAATGAAAAATTATACATTGCTTGAAATTTATTTCCTGAAGATTTCTAAAAAACTGAGAATAATTTCATGTGTGAAATAATGTTTCTTTTGCGCATCTGTCATAATCTGATTTTTCAGAACACACTAAATCGCAAGGTGTCAAATTTTTATCCAAAAGTTAATCAAAGCGTTCGACAATGGAGAAAAATTCGCATCTACGTAGCGAGATGTAAATGCAGTTGTAACTTACAATGTAGTAGTTATCTAGTTATCAACTGTTCACACCTTTTTTTATGGATTCTGTGATAATTACGGTTACGGACGTTACGATTCTTTCTTTCTTAACTTCTTACTGGAGATCAGTCAGATATTTTTTTAATTAAATATTAATAATTAAACGGAACGATTTTTTAAGTATAGATCACATTTTGCAACCTAATCATCACAGCATAATAAACTGATCATGAACTAATGAAACAAAATTTGCTAAATTTAGTTTGAGTTTTAGTGAAATCAAGCAAAGTGTTTTCAAACAAACGTTTCTCTCAGTGTCGAAGAAGCAACCAAATTGAAGATTTCAAAACTTTCAATAATTTGTTACGTTTTTTGATATTCATATTATTCAGAGTTCCACGGGTTTGCGCTCTTGATCATAGTGAAATAAAGAAACTAATAAATTGTTAACAAGAATGTTACTACGTGCAGGGTATGTGAGTGACATAATTATGCTGCACTAATTTATTTCAGATAAATTAGGTTCTTGAGCGTAGCTTTCTACATAAAGGTCTAATTCATAATTCTACAATTTTTGAAAACGAATCCAAATTCAAGCAATGAACATATAGATTTGTGCAACTTTAGATTTTAGAGAACACGTAACTCAACTTGTTGCACTTTTTTTATACAAATTAGTAAAGGATCACATCATTATTCCGTTCACATCGATAACAACGTCCAGCGTCATTACATACAATCATTTATTCATATACTTTGAAACAATTTTTACGCTGATTGTTTTTATCAAAATAATTGAAACCATAATATAATGAAATGTACAAACATAGGCCACTCTGACTTTGATAGAAATTTAAACAAATATTTGCTCATTTTAAACAGGGCTTTTGTTCAATTTGCATACATTTTGTCTGATACAATTAAAATTTTATTCAATTCAAATAAACTTTGTTTAGTTGAAATACAAATTCGTTTGAATCAAGCAAACCACATTTGAACAAATTTGTACACTGTGAATATCTGGATCATTGTGAATAACTTCTTATGATTTTATTTGGAAGCCATCTTTTATCCACGGACGTAAAATTTTTAAAAACTCAATATCTTGTTCACATGTGCAGAACTGTCGGCAAATTTTTGTGTATTCAGAGTTTGTCACGGAGTGATAATGTCAGAAAGGAAAGAAAAAACTATTGAATTTTTTGAAGTATTAGCAAGGAAGACTTTTTGTAATCTGGTCAAATGGAAAATTTCATATTTGTCAATTTGAAAAACCAAATTCTTAAATTCATTGTACATAAATTATATAAATTAATCTCTACGATTTTGTCAGAGCTGTATATTCAACCTTCTGAAGATACTATATTTTCCCCTTTCATTTCAATTTTTAAAAGCTTTACAAACCTTAAAATTGTTCATGTTCAGTCCACTTCATTTAATTAAAGAAAGATGAACTTATACATACTACTACATAGTTTTTTTTTATTGAATCAATAATAATTTAAAAATAAAGATGTAATTTTAAATTGAAGTACATGAAAACTAAAGCTGCATTTTGAAGTCGTAGATATTCCCATTTTTCATAGAAAATTGTATTTCTTCATAACTGAGTGTACAAAAAGAATGATAGAAAAATACAAATGGCTTCCAGAAATCATAAGTTTTTGTTATATAATGTATGAATTCAGTGCCATTTCCAAAAACCGATTGAAATATAAAAAAAACTTAACCTTCATTTTATAGCCGCAGATCTTCCCATTTGCTTCGAATAAAATTGTCCTTATGAATAGTTAAGGGTAGAAAATTTTAATTTACTAAGGAAAGATATGAAAATTAACATCTAATTTCTCTAAACACAGATAATCGTGATATTTCATCGAAAAGTTTAATTCATCATTGAATATTTGTAAAAATTCGTAATGTTCAACAAGAAAATACGAAAAATTAAGATTTTATCTGTGAAAAATTAAACTTAAAAAAAACTACATTCTTCAAGGTTTCAAATTGACAATGGTTATTGGAGAATAATGAAATGTTCAAAATCGCAGACCGCTAATGTTAGGACATTTTTTTGTTGTTGGCCTTTGGACTTAAGGGTGATTCATAAATAAAGAAAACTTTATTTGAAAGAAACCTCTACGCATTTCGCCATGATATCGTGGCCTCTTCAGGGCTGTAACAAGTATGAGAAATGTTAATACACAAAGTCATTACGAACCCAAATTTGATAACTGTTTCTTATAAGCAAGTTTGTTTTCAACATTGGAGATTTACTGCAAGTGATGTTTTTTAATGATAGTAAGAAAACATTCTTTGCGGAATTTTCTTCGAGAGTTGAAAAAATTAGAAATATGTACAAAACATATCATATTTAGATAAATAAAAATAAGTGTGCATTGAACTAAAGTCCGAATAAAAATGTTCTTTGATATACTTACGTGAAAATTGATGAAAATGATTATGTCCGAGTTCCGTAAAAAGCTTTGAAATATTTTGCAGTAACAGATGAAATGCATATAATTTTGAAAACGCACCAATTATGAAAGTTCTCAAAAGTTGCATTATAATTAATTTTAAATCACATTTTTTGTTGAGAAATTTGAAATTTTGAACAAAATAGAGCAGAGACACGTGACCGTGGTCTGCTCCAAAATTTCGAGGATAGGACTGAAGAAATTCATGAATTACATAGCTATCTCAATTCATGAAAATATTCATTGACATCATGGTAAATTATACTCGAGTTTTCAGTGTCGAATCTGAAATTGACTGCACCCTTATTTTTAAAACTGCTGATCATTTCTAAAATATTATTTTCATGATAATTACTTTCTAGCCCTAAAATCTTAACGTTTTTAGAATCGAATTTAATGGGCATAGCAGGATAGGCATGTGTGTGCTGCCCCCGCTTAGATCTGATTGAGATTTTTACAATATATTGCCATTGATTGGAGTTTAAATTGCCCAAAAGATCATATTTGAAAAAATATTTTTATGGGAGTTATGGGGTTTATAAGGTGAATTAAAAAAAAGAAATTCCTTGAGAATGGCTAAACTGATTTTGATGGAAATAAATATGTTGAGGGACTCGTCGGGACAATGTTAGAGAAAAATTATAAATTTATTATGTTGACCGGAAGTGCTGTGAAGAAATTTTTAGTTCTTATGGAATTTTTTTATAGGATGTCTTTGAAGCACACCCAGCATTCTTTCTAAATAATGCTTAGATGCTCTTTTGAAACATCTCTAAGATTTGTAGCGATCGGATGGGTAGAACGTAATTTAAAAAATTGAAAATCTCAAGCTTATAGACTGCAGTATCTCGAGCGTAACATAGGGTACTCGTACATAATACCAAACCCTATAGAACATGTGAGCATTTATTTGTTTTTTCATTTCAAGTGTTTTCTGTTTTGGTGACGACGTTCACTTCATTTTATTCTTTATCTTGCCGTTGAAAAAACTGGTCGCGGGTAGTGTTATTTTCCTTCGATAATCAAACCTTTTCTGATTATGCAATTTCTTTTCATATCAATTGAGGATTTAGTATATTTCTCGGAGCATTTACTGCGTTTCTCGATTTTTGTATGTTTCTTCATAGTACGTGTAAGCATTCATTTGTTTTGTCACTTCAACTGTTTTGGCGACGACGTTCACTTAATTCTCCGCTTCGTTTTCCCGTTAAAAAAATTGAGCGCGTGTAGTATTTTTTTCTTTCGATAATCGAACTTTTTTATGATTATTCACTTTGTTTCCAGAATATCAATAAAGGTTCTGGTATTGTTTTCAGAACATTTACTGCGTTTCTCGATTTTCGTACGTTTTTTTGTAGTTTATGTTTTATGTGGTTTTCATATTTTTGTGTGTATTTTATATAATTTTAAAAGCAATTATTGGGTTTCTCGATCTTGTTACAATTTTGTAGTATAAGATTATAGGATTACAAGCCCTATTTTTTAATTAACATTGATTTTACTGATTTGTGCTTTCTTTTGTTTCTTGAAATCATAGATCATTTTCGCTAGTGTATTTGTACTTCATAAATATTTTCCCACTTACATTGTCTCCAGTTTAAAATAGTCTTGTTTTCCTACTTGGTGTGAGGTAGAGTCGAAAGAATGTCTTCATCATCAAACAACCCTAAGTGTGCCGGGTGTAATAAGTCCATAAGCAAAACATTGGGAAAGAAAAAAGTGGTCCAAACTAAGGCTGAAGCATTAGCTTTATCGGATAGGCTTCAAAAAACAATTATTGTTTACGATATTTTATGTGCGTAATGTCGAATGTTTCAATATAAGAAATGAAAAATTGATGACGATATAGAAAGCACATCTTCTGAGAACGATAAATGTCTTTTACAGTTGAAAACTGATGATCCAACATTTAAGCCACGGCTAAAACCTACAGCAGACAAATCAAGCAT
This sequence comes from Melikaiella ostensackeni, assembly GCA_032362435.1. Lineage (NCBI taxonomy): Eukaryota > Metazoa > Arthropoda > Insecta > Hymenoptera > Cynipidae > Melikaiella > Melikaiella ostensackeni. The sequence continues at coordinate 5,449 of JAUMHM010086457.1, forward strand.
CGATCACGGCTTTCGGGACGTAAAATCTGACTTGGAGCTCAAAAAAATCAACGTCCTAATGCCTCCGTAAGGAAGCAATTTTCAAAACATAACATGCAATGACATTTTGGATTTTGTAGAACTGACCGAGAAAGAATTAAAAATATTTTTCACTGAATCATATCAGCTATCGCAGGCGGTATCATACTTGGCCGAAATGATTGTGATTGATGATGATTGATTTTGTGTAAGACATATTGTCCTCTTATCAAAATTCTCATCTTGGTTTTTAATTTTGTGTAAAAAATACATACAGAATTTAAAGTTGGATGAGTTTCCTGTCCAGACAAACAAGTTTTAAAGTTGTGGGAGTTTTCGTCCGCAATGGAGGATAACAAAATTTGAATCTATTTCCTTGACAATTGGTTCCTATACCCTAAAACTAAATAGTATATCTTAACAATTGCCTAATTGTTGTCAGTTAATCATTTTACATAAATTAGTACTTACAATTATTGACTATTTACTATAAGTTGCACAATAATCTTCACAAGTCGTTATTTAAATTCTTTGCAACTGTTTTTCAAGAGGTATTAGTAACAAGTACTCGTATGTGCTTACTCTTTGTAATAATACTCAATTACATTCGAATGAAGGATTTAAATCACAATTAATGAGATTATCTGATATTTATAAATTGTATATTTCAATTAATATCAATTATTATTCAATCATATCATCTACTCCAGCATTATATAAATCGAAGATGTACTTTAATTGGTTAATATTTTTTCTTTTTTTGCTTTAAAAATTAGATTCAAAACAACTTGGTGGATACGAAAATTTATCCTCATTTTGTGGAACACTTACATTTTCACTTGTAGCTGTGACATCTTATACAAATAGTTTCAAATTAGTTTTTGAAAACCTATCAATCTTATGAAGACGTTTATGATTTTTCCTGAAGTTTGACAAAGCGACAGGTGAGTCATCCGAAATGAAGATAATGCAATTGAATTTAGTACGGCAGTATGCATAATAAATCAAGTAGATACGTCAAACTCTAATATTTAAGATAAACATTTTTCATTGGAGTAAATGTACTAAGTATAAAAAAGCGATATGTGGGGGGAGGGGGAGCAACAATCCGGGAAAAGCGTCACGTACCTATTGAATATTCCATTTTGTTTTAAATGATAGATACAGTTGTGTGATCAGATGCAGGTACGTATACAGGTATATGTGGATATATTCCATAAATTTGTCAGTTGCCGTTCAATAATTTCTTCAAAAATTAGTTCTCAGTTTTCTGTCGTCTCTATCTTGAAAAAATGAAGATCGTCATTCTACTCGTTACCTGTATGCATTTCTTTACTTTTACAAGTAAGTGTAATGAGATATAATATAATTATTATTGATAAGAATATTGCATTCGTTCTGAAAAAGCGGACAATATATACAATGGTTGACATGAAAAGTGCAAAATTCATGAAACAAATTATTTCCCGTACATTTTTGTTCTGTACAACCGATCCGAAATTGAAATCTTCCTACACTAAAAAAAAATATGCTTGTCGGCTTATTAGATATATGTTTATGGTGGTGACACCTGATACTCAGAAATAACTTTGTCTTGGGTTGAAGAAATCGTTTCTTCAACATCGTTTTCTGAATTTGACACAAAAATACATTTGAAATAAAGAAAAATTTATTTGGTCTTAAAAAATGGCGGAGTTCGTATTTTTTGCTCTGCAAAATTGATTAAATTTAATAGATTTTCTTTGATTGAGGGGATATTCGTTCGGTTAAAAAAAAAGGAATTGAAGAAATGATGTTTTCTACCGCATTAATTTCAACGAAAAAAATGACATCTTTAAATCAAAGAAATCTTTTTGTTTATCTTTAATTTTCCTCAAACATAATTATAAAAAGTGACTTATTTCTTCAAATGCTTTCGGAAAAGCAGCTTCTAGTTGCTTTTAGAAAAAGCTAAGCTGCTTTTCGGAAATATAAATGTGTACGTCTATATTACTTTCGGCCTCACAAAAAAATATCTTTAACTGGTTTTTAGACGAATGAAATATTCCATTTGAAGTAATAAGTTTCACATATAAAGAAAGTAATGAAATTATTGCATATGTATAAAATAATTTGCTTGGCCGTATTCAGAATCATATTTAAGTATGACAAAGTAATTTTTGTATAAACGGTTTTACTAAAAAATAGCTTCGAGAGAATAGAGAGAATAATATTTAGAATACGTATGCAAAAAGTTGTACCAAAATATTCAACCGTTAGGCCATGAAATTGTCCCCCGTAAAACAGGAGACAAAGAAATGCTTTTAATATCTCAGAAGCATGTTTTTATTTTCATTTTCGACTAAAAAGTTAAATTTTTTTCGCGATCCGCAGCTGAGCCTGTTCCACTTACAGTTTAGTGTTACTCTCAGATTGTCAACATTCACATCTATTTTCCCGAAACTGAATAACTTTTTTTGATCAAACTTTTTTTAGGCTAAATTCAGCATTACTTCAGGTCATAACTTTGAGTTTATTTTGTCTTCGAAAGGTGATTTTGATATTACAAAATGTTTTTTCGCTCTTCTGAAAAACTTCCATTTTGTTGGTGAACTAGATCTGCACTGACACCCTTCAACTGTGCTTTTTGATGATAAATAGCTAAACTATGCATTCGTTCGCGTAAATTGTTTATAAAAACGATAGCTGCTATTCAGTGTCAGTTCATTTTCCCTAGAAATTTTAGTACACTGTTTTTAGGCCTAAAAGGAGAGGGCCAATTCGTTAACCAGCCATTTTTAATGAACGATTCTAGTTTTTACATCGGAAATGGCATTAAAAAATCAAAAATTCTATTTTCCAGCAAAACTGTACAAAATACAAAAAATTTTGATAGCACAATTGTTCATCTGGAAGATTGACACAACTTCTTCGCAAACTATTTTTTCGACAGTGCAGACTACTAAATTTGTTTTTGATTTCAAATGAAGAAGAATATTCATTCACTTAAGGCTCTATCGGCCTGAAGAAATACATTCTCATCATAATTTTCGCGCTTCGCGCAATTAACGCGCGTTTAGCAGAAATTTCATTTGACCTTTCAAATGCAAAAATTCTCTACTCTTCTCACTTTTTGTCTTATCTCGCGTCGTTTGGCTCAAAAATTGAAATTAAAGTATCCCAATATCATTTTCCATACTTAAAAAACAAATTATTCCTTCTACCAAAAAATTTTCGAAAGAAAGCTTATGAGTCTTCGTAAGAGCAACATTTTTGATATCCTAACTTTTTTCTGTATTTCGCGTTATTTGACTCAAAATTTGAATTTTCGATTCCTAAATAAGATTCAAGAAGCTATTATGACAATCTTGTAGAGCTTTCAAAAAGCAACGTTTTTCGCCCCTTGACTTTTTTTCCATATCTTGCATTGTTTGACTTAAAATTTTCAATTTCGTTTCTTTTTTTTTTTTTTTTTTAATTTTGAAAATGCTATAACTCTCATAATTTTTTTTTATCGAAAAAAAACCTTGAGGATAAATTGTTGGATCTTGTGAGTACTATGAATAGTTGTACATATAATTTTTGAATCTTAAAAAAAAATGATTTTGAAAATTTTGAAAATGCTCTAATTTTTTAAATTCTTATCCAAAACATCTGGCTGACGAATTTGACCCTCAGTTTTGGAAACTAAAAGAGTGCACGAAAGGTCCATCCAATAGACTCATTCTTTCAAAAGTTATCGTCCTCACAGGGCCACATAAAGCCATGCATACATGCAGACATACATACATGCAGACATACATACATATATACATACATACATATATACATACATGCAGACATACATACATATATACATACATATATACATACATACATACATACATACATGCATACATACATGCATACACACACACACACATACATACACACATACATACATACATACATACAGACACATCCGTAAAAACCTGTTTTTCGGGTTCAGAGGGTCTCAAAACGTGGACATTCGATAAAAAAAGGGGGGGGGGGCGTCAAATTTCACACAAATCTAGTACTTTCTCTGATGAGAATGTAACAAATAATATATTTTGTAAATAATTTAATTTTTTAATATTCCTTCAACTAGCATAATATGCGTGCTATAGAGCGCATGTAACATTGCTCTATCACTTGATATAATGAAACGAAATAACATAAATATAAATAAGTTTAATAATAAGATCTATTTTACTATCTAATAATATTCCGGTTAGTGAAAATGTGAATTTTGAATTTCTAGGTGGTGTTAATATTTGAACTTTCCTATTCACGCCTATAAATCATTATGGCTCCGAGAATTACTTTTTTGTCTCTAAAGAAATGTTCCCTCAGCTGTTCGTATGTACAACTCCCATTCCTTAAAGATTTACAACTTTTTAAGAGCAACAGGGAATCTTCTAGAAATTTTTTTAGTTTCAGGTTGGAGCTAAAATTCGCATTTCCCTAGTTTGACTTCCAAATCCCTGAGGCTCTAAAGATTAAATAAGATATGTTTTTTCATAAAAATTCCATTTTCCAGCAAAATTGTGCAAGATATAGTAAAATTTGAGAAATAAAATTGTTCATTTCAAAAGATCTATAAATTTTCTCAAAACCATTTTTTGATCAGGCGTATAGTTTTTGTTTCAATCGCGAAAAATGTTATTAGAAATGAAACGAAAAATAATTTACAATCACAAAATTACGGTTGCCAGTGGTTTGACTCGAACCTGCAAGCGAAGGGAGTCGCGAGCGCGGGCAGATTTTTACATTCTCATTTTAAATGAGAAGTTATTAGTTTTATGTGGAATAGGACTTTGTTGGTTTTCATCAAATCTCCAGGTTTTGAGACCTACGAATTTGTTTGGAATTATATGATTTTGGATTGGAAGCTTTGAAAATAAATCAATTTAAATTTGAAACGCTTCAAATCAAACAATCCCAAATCATTCTATTTTCTATTATCATATACATTTATTATATTTTTTCAGTATTAAATTTTATTTTTATTGTATCATCATATAATTTAAAACAATGATTAGGGCAGACGCGTTAATTGTGGTTGCTGTACCGATGGAGCTGTTCACTGATAAATTTAAATATTTTCAGTACACATGCGATTGAAAAGTCAAAAACTGTTGTGTGAATTGACTAGCAATTTAAGATAATGCTTATTCAAGAATTACTTCTTTATTCAAGATTTTTCAAAAATTATCTTGTAATGATCGTTCTAGAAATGCTTAAGGTGGCGCAAAACTGGTATGTCTATCTTACCTCGATTAAAAGGCATGAAGTTGCGCATTTTTGACGGAAAAAAGAATAATTTAGCAGCTTTAATAATTTGGTAAATAGTCAAATTATGATAGATTTATTGCTTTCACGATGATTCATTATAGTGAAAAGGAGGTGTTTCGGGTTTCAATCGTGTGCAAAACTACGAATCTTGCCGACGTTTCGTGAACATTGCAGTTCACT
>JAUMHM010086458.1:0-10941 GCA_032362435.1 Melikaiella ostensackeni
CGTGTATTGTTTATCTTATGGAAGAATTGCAGATTGCCAACGATAGATTGACAGGACCGGTGAATCGTAGAAGCTTTCGTTTTACGATCAACCTACAATATGTTGTTACTGATTAAAAAAGAGTGATGAATTGTCATGCTACTATTCAGAAAAGAAAAATGCGATTCAGCAGAATTAAAACAATTTATTTTAAAAATAAGTTGAATTGTAATATTGATAATACATTTATAAATTCATTTTTATTATTAGTTATTCATTTATTTCTAAAGTCTCAAACTTTTTCAATCGGTTTTCTGTAAACTGGTTGATAATTAAATACCATCTAGATCTGAGCGAACCCGAACAGGGTACTGCGAAAAATCGCTTTTTTCAATTTTGAAATCGGCAAAGGGAAAAAATTTGTGGGCTGCCATCCGAAAAAAGTTAAGAAAATTTTAATTAATTAATATCTTCTGTTGTACAAATTTTGATCGTCGGATTCTTGGTTATTTAATTCCAAAGAGTATCGTAGATATCTTTTGTTCGATCTTTGGATTTGCAAAATGAAAAAAAAATTCCTGTTGGTTTAGGAATGATAGAGAATTTTTTGTATAAACATTCTTTGCTTGTGAACAGCAGTTGAAGATTGGAAATTAAAAAAAGTTTTCGTTCAATTTCTAATTTTTAAATTGGTAGAACGCATGTTTTTTGGATTGAAATAAATGCACCCTTTTTTGGAAGATGTTGAATATGTCAAACCTGATATTTCTTCAGCCTGAATCTTTGCACGCACTGAACACTAGGAATGTTTTTTTAAGAAAACAAATAAAAGCATGTTTCTTGGATTCAAGCTGAAGAAATTTCAGGTTGAATGTATACAACTTGTTCCAAAAAAAATGTGCATTTAACTCAATTAAAAAGACACGTTTTTTTGCAAATTTTCAAAAAATTCTGAATGGAACAAAAACTTCTTTCAATTTCCAAATTTTTACTGTTCACCAGCAAGAACTGTCCACACGAGAAAATTTATATCATTTTCGAACCAAAAGAACATTTTTTTAAACTTTCAAATCCAAATAATAAATAGACGATATTAACCCATTTCAAACAATTTTTTTTTTATCTTTTCAGGTGCCAGCCTACTTTTTTATCAAACTTAAAAATGAGTTTTCGCACCATCCTCATATGAAATATTGTTGAAGTTAAGGTGGATATCCGAGTAATCGTGAATTGAGATTTGACACCTCCCCCCCCCAAATCCTCGTGTTGTTTTTTCCCGACTTTTCCTTGTAGATTTTCACTATCGTGTAACAAGAGGCTAGAGCCACCCCCCCCAAATGTATTACATAATTTATGTATGGCCTTCAGCAGACTTTTTTCTCCATGTACGTTATTTGAGTGGAGGTGATGCAACATAGCTCACTTTTCTCTAATTGAATTAGCAGAATTTCACTAATAATTATTGCCGTGTCACTAATTTAAATTCTGAGGGTGTGTCTTAAACTGCGAATTAAGGATAAGGATCCGACATAACATACTGAACGAATCAAAGCTGCTACTTGGGTGAAAATTTCAGTATTAGTAGTAAGTACATTTTTTTGTGATGAAAAAGTATGAAAAGTTATAAATAAATAGAAAATTTTGTGCAAGTTACGCTTTTTTCAGAATGTGCAAAAAACATGCTTGTTTGAATATAGTTGATTGCATACATTCATATTTTTTTGCATATACCCCGTTTTTGTCACATGTTCACGTTTCGAGACACTCTGAACCCGAAAAACAGATTTTTACGAATGTACCTGTCTGTATGTATGGCTGTATGCATGCTTGTATGTATGCATGTCTCTCTGTGAACATGATTCTTCTGAAAGAATTGATATATTGGATTGATCTTGGGTACACGCTTTGAGTGTTAAAAACTGAAGGTCAAGTTCATTAGCCTGTCATTTTGGATAAAAATTCAGAAAGTTAGAGTATTTTCAAAATTCATAAGACCATTTTTTTTAAGATTTGAAAATTATATGTACGGCGATCTGTAGTACTCAGAAAGTCGAACACAATATGAAAAAAAGTCAGGGAGAGAAAAACGTTGCTTTTTGCAAGCCCCAAAAGATTGTCATGACAACTTTTTGAATTTTCTCGAAAAATCGAAAATTCAAATTTTGCGACAAATAACGCAAGATACGGAAAAATGTAAGAATACCAAAATTTTTGCTTTTACGATGACGTATAAGCTTCTTACAGAACATTTTTTGGTAGGAGGCATAGTTTATTTTATGTGTGGATAATGATATTGGAATACTTTAATTTTAATTTATGAGCCAGACGACGGGAGATAAGAAAACAGGTCAACAGAGTAGAATTGGTGCTTTCAGAAAGTCAAATGAAATTGCTGGTAAACGTTTCTTTATAGGACCAATCGTAAATCATCAAGATGATTTTTTCAATCGTCTTTTTAAATATTTGTTCGTATATATTATACGGTTAGCGCAGAAAATCGACCGCGAATATTATCATGAGAATGTATTCCTCGTGGCCGACAGAGCCTCAAGTAAATAAATTTCCTTTTTCATCTGAAATCAAAGACGTATTTAGAAATTTGTACATGAAGAGCATAGAACACCAAGCGCGAAGTGCGCGACCGAGTCGCGATCGAACTTGCGAGCGAGGCGAACTGCGCGCGATCTCTTTAATTAGAATCGAAAAAGCATATTATTTTTTTTTTATAAAATGAAAATCTTGTCATCTTTACAGCGTTAAAATCATTTCAAGGAGGCTAATTTTGCGATTTTAAAACGTTTTGATAGGTATTACATTACTTTTATTATAATCATGAAATAATTGCGTGTTTCTTTGATTCAAACTGAAGAAGTATAAGGTTCGACACCTAGAAATTAGAAAAGAAGTTGTATTGAACTTCTTTTTGATTCTCAGAAAAAATATTTACAAAATATTGAAAAAACTATTTTTTTTAAATTTGGAAAAATTCATATTTTCATAATTTGATTATCAAGAAACAACCGGGTTTATAACAGGGCCAGTACTGTGGCAATGTCCATCAAACATTGAACGCTAGTAACTAATATTATATAATGCATCAATTTTTATAGTTTGCTTTTATGAGAGTCGTATAACTTTTTATACATTCGGAGAAAAAGAGTTATTGATTCAAAATTTTGTGATGGGAATTATTAATGAAATATATATTACAATGGACATGCTTTGAAAATGTATATTTACCAATAGAATTAAGAAACATCACTAAAACAAAGGTCCAGAAGGAAGCACCAGTTAAAGTCTTCATGTTTCGCTAATAAATCGATGATATTGAAATAAAGAGAATTTCTTGAAAAGTGTCACTATGCGAATATAACTTATCCTACAAGATATTTCAGCATATATACTAGTCGGTATCTGTTTATCAATCTTATCTAAAAATTGTCGCACATATTTGTCAGATAGATTACCGAGGAAAAAATTATTTTTCCGTGATATTTGAATTTCATAAATCTCTACTTCCCCCTTTGACAATCTAGAGCAGTAAAATTCAGGGCGACCACAATGAATGTCAATATAATGTTGGAAGGCCAATCAGTCTGTTACACATTATCAGTTATGTTTGACTCACGTGCAATGCGCTAGAAAGCCGTATAACCTTGCAAGAACGTCAAACAATATTTTAATGATTTTAGGATATTTTTAAAAATTCCAAGAAATTTTCAAAAGCTCCACAAAATTTCGAAGGATTTGAAATATTTTAGGATATTTTTAAATTGTTCAAGTCACTTTCAAGGGATTTGCGAAATTCCACCGGATTTCGAAGGATTTCAATTATTTGAAGGGATTTGAAAAATATTAATGAGGTTTTGAATAATCACAGAAGTTTCGGAACAATTCTGTAGGGCTCATGAGGTTTCAAGATATTTTATAAGATTGCAAGAGATTTCATAAGTTTCCTGAGGATTTCAGTGATTTCAAAGGATTTTAAAAGCTCAAACGTTTCAAGAGATTTTCAAATTCTTTTGACCCTTCATTTGAATTTCTTGTGATTTTTCTGAATTTTGTTAATTCACTTGAATTCTTCTAAATTCATTCCAAACTTACTGAATTCAATGATTTTTAAAAATATTTTTGAGTTTTTCAGAAACTTACATTAAATTTTTATAAATTTCATCGAATTTTTCTCATTTCCTATGAATTCGTCTAATCTCACTGCGATTCGACTGAAATCAATGGAATTTCCTCAAATTTTTTGAATTCGGAATGGCATGAAATTCAAATTAAATACTGAAAGAGAAAATTTGTGAGAATTTGCGAGCATTTCAATTTATAAAACATTTTACATTTCAAAGTATACTAATTTCAAAATCTTCAAATTGACAAAATTTAAAATTTAAGGCCACACAAGTTCGAAATTTATGTAAATATAAGCATAAATATAAATAGACTATATATTTATTGTGAAATGTTTCCTAGAGAAATGGCAGTTATAATGTGAAGCTTATTCATAAACGCTTATTCTGTACATAGAAAACTGTATATAACATGACCACAAGTTTATATGTACGGGGTAAGTACAATAAGAGAAAGTACAGAATGAAAAACAAATTATTCATGAACTTTATTTTCTTGCATCTTGTGTTAAAATAGGCTTTGAAAAATTGAATTCGAAAGAAGGGGACGATTAAAAGTAGAAAGTTCAAAGATAGTTGTGGCAAGACTTGAAACGCGAATTTTCTTAAATATTTGAAATATCCTTCATGAAATTCGTATCACGTACGAATATTAAAATGTTATATTGCCATAATGCAGGCTATGATACTGATATTTTGTATTTGTTTCTTTGTATCCTTTGAAACGTTAAGAAATCCTTCCTATTACAAAAGTATAAATTGGAAATATTACCAAAAATACTTTTAACAATATTTTCAATCATGTGTGGTAGAAATAACAAATTTTTTATTGATTTACAACTCTTACAATTCACTACGTTTTACTTTATTTTATTCTTAGTTTATATTTTACTTTAAATCTACGCTCATGGCGCTTACTTCATTATTCTCAGATTGAATCTAGCGCTGTTTCTTATATTTGAAGGAATTTCGTAAGATTTCAAAAGATTTGTAAATATTTCAAGGAATTTTAAGATTTTTTTACAAATTTTAAGAGATTTAAAGCACTTCCTATGATTTCACAGAATGGTTTCAAAGGATTGTGATAGATTTGAAAAAATAGCAAATTATACAGCAAATCATAGAAAAAGTTACGAGATTTCGCAGGATTTCAATAAATACCAGAGTGTTATCATGAATTTTAAAGGATAGCAGGGGATTTTAGGTGGATTTTGAACATTTAACATTTGAGGAAATTTCATAAGATTTCAAAAGATTTGCAAATATTTCGAAGGACTTTAAGTTACTTAAAAAAAGGTAATGGAAATTTATGATTGCTGATAGATTGCCGGAAGGTTTCGGAAATTTATGGAAATTCAAGGACTTTCGTGAATTTTTAAAATGTGCGGAATCTTGCGCGAGTATTTTTGTCACATTTACAATGAATGGTCTTCTTCCATCTACGAGACCAAACTGCAGGAGACTGGTGCTTTCCTCAGCATACAACATAAACCGATCATAAGTCCTTTGGTTCTGGCTTGGTTCTCATACTTTCATTCGCATGACCGAAGATTAGTGGGACTGACGTTATAAATGGGCACTCCACCTTATAACGATTAAGCTGCTCAATTTGGACATGATTTTATACTTATGGAATAAATTTCATGGATCAAGTTGTAGTTGGGTGTATACTTTTGACAATGAATAATACAAATAATAATGTAACCTCGGATAGGATTGACACTTCCACTGACGAAAGGCATGTTCTAGGGAAAGTTGCAGGCGATGAACTGAGATTAGGTGTTTGGAATCCTGGAGGTGTAGATGATCTTAAAGAAAAGGAACTGCGGGATACAATGCGCGTGTGGAAGCTTCTGGTAGAAAACCCTTCTCACAACCAATATGGCAAATTATGCGTCGACTTCCTGCTCTAGAAGACCTAATGAAACCTCCTCGATGGTTTCCAATTTCTTGAACTCTGTGACGATAGTAATCGTAATTACTGTGTTTCTTCAGCAGAATGTGTTTCACCTATCCGAATTGTTCTGTATAATTCTTCCCGCACCATGTTTCATCCGTATAAAATATTTAATATCCACTTTCTCTGCAATACTGAATTTCTCTAAGGAATGTTGCTCTTTTCCCTGCTATTTCGTAACTTTCCTTGTAGTCACGCTTATTTTTATACATTCCATAAGAGAAGTTCATTGTGTGTAAGAATTTTTTGAACGTGCTCTTACTGAATATTGGTAAATTAGGAACATCTTCTTTTGATTTTGTGTGCATATCTTCAGTTGTAGGGTATCTTTTTTCCGCATAAAAGCCGTGCATTTCTCTTCGAATGACACCTTGTAAAAATTTGTCACACTTGATCGCCGGTCTGCCACTTTTTCGAAGGGGTTCTAGAAATTTGCCGTTGTTCTTTTCACCTCGTTACTAATGCGATGAACAGTACTGACAGATATCTGAAAGCATTGGGCTGTTCTCTCAATAAATTTGTTAATGTTGTGACTTCAGCCTGCATCTTTCTCAGATTCAAAGTACTGTCTGGCTCGAAGTATCATTGTTTTTGCTTCAATTCCGTAAACTGATGAATTTGGTTTTTTCGAAGAATCATTCTTCTGCGCTGATATTGTAGTCTTCCACTTTTCTGTGAAAACACATTCCTCGCTAAAACATTTGTTATCACTTACACTGTCACAGTCATCGCACATTCTCGAATCATCACAGACATCGCACATTTTTAACACATCACAATTATAGTCAGAGTCTGATTGAAAATGAATAATTTTCAATTTCATCCAACTGACGAATTACCGTGAAATGAACTTCGTACAGTTTGGTGGCAGCTTGACATTCTAGAAAAGATCCAAAAACTCCTTGTTGCGCCATGAGATTTTTGTATTGATCGCGGGTCGCGCAAGCCAAATTGTTTTCAGCTTCTAGGCAATAATCAGCCCAGTTATTGTAGACATGAGCTACAATTTTTTGCCGAACAGCATAATTACTTCGAATATTTTTTATAAGAGCAATCACGCTAAATAAACAATCTCCAAATCCACCGGCATCTTGGACACTATATTTTGCACCGTTCACTGTAACTATACTTTCGACATCGACCGATTCCGGAGAACATTTCACGGAAAACTGACTTTTCCTGGATACTGAAGTTCCAAAATTCGTTCTCTGAGCCAAAATAGGGGGAATGTACCAATAGAAAAAGCTGTCGTAAATCTCAAAAAGTTCTGCAGAAATTGGAAAGTTTTTACGATTACAGAAGTAATATTTAAATTCATAAAATCATTGTAAATTACACAGTCGTATTGCAACCAACGGTTACAAATGACCCTATACTATAAGTCAATGTAGTCTGGAACTGTAAAAACATAAATTTCAAAAAAATAGAAAAAAAGTACTTTTAATTAATTTTTTGTAAACTAAAGTTTGGTCACCTCTGAAAGAGTGTTTTCAAGAAATAATTTCCATCCAATAACTTTTCATTTTGCCCCTCTCCAACCATCTTTTATTCTGGCCGGGAAATGGCCCAAAAAATGAAAAATATCAGTTTTATGTAAAATTCATGCTAAAGACGATATTTTTTGGAACTTTTTCAACATGAATTGTTTTCATTCGATAAGCGACAAATTTTTAATATTTCGTAACTAATTTTAATTCGTTTAAACAACTATTATTTGTTCAAACAATTTTTTTTTGCCTTCAAATCGTGAAAATTTTTTTCTTTCGGGATGAATGATACAGTTCATGAATTTTCAAAATAATATTTATTTTTTGAGACATTTGCAAATTATTCAGACAATTTTCATTTGTTTAAACATTTTTTCCCCGTAAATCTTAAAAATTAAAATTTTCTGATAATAATAGTACAGACAACGAAGGTTGAGAGTAATGCATTTTTTATCGCTATGTGGTAATTATATAAACAATTTTCATTTGTTAAAACAACTTTTGTCCCCTGTGAATCTTGAAAAGTTACTACTTTCTGGAATCAATAACGCAGTTAAGGAATTCAAGGACTGATATTTTGTGTGGAAGACGGTTCAAGATTATTGAAACAATTTTCACTTGTTTAAACAATGTTTTCCGCTGTAAACTTCCGAAAGTTACTATTTTATGGAATAAATGATCATTTTTTTAACTACAATTTTTTCGATATTTCATATGAAAATGGCACGTGATATAATTGTTTCAATAATTGCGGGCTGTCTTTTACAAAAATATCACTCTTAACATTCATTACATGCGACAATAATTTAAGAAAAAATAACTTTTCGCGAATAATGAAAAAATTGTTTACACAAATGAAAATTATTGAAACAATGGCCATATATCCTGAACAAAAAAAAAATTACTTTCAACATTCGTGCATTGTCATTATCACGAGAAAAAAGACTATGTACTCTAATGCCGCAAGATTATTAGGCGCTTATCTTCGTATGATTTTTGCAAAAGGTTTCAAGCGCGATAATGATTTTCTTCGGTGATAGAAGAAACTTGAATTTTGAGCAAAGCTTCGTCTTCAAAAACTGATTTTGACTAGTGTAATTTCTCTACGTTAGAAAGGTCATCATGGTTATGTATCAATGTGTGGAATGTATATTTAAATGACAACCATCCTTCCATCCTTCCGCTGAAAGATGAGAGTGCCGCTGGAGGTAATTTGAGCTTCCTACGACTTGTCGATGCAACCGATACATTACCATTTTCGTTAACGGTGACCGATTCACGATTGACTGTATAACTATTTTCACTGAGTTGTGTCTCTATAGATGTCAAAATATTATGAGTTTGGGCAAGTGTTTGAAAGTACAAATTTTGAATAGATTTTTTCTCAGGACTATGATCTGTTTCCGCATCGATTAATTGAATTTCATCGCATGATTTGTATATAGTAGATAGACAGAAAAGGATTGAATTAGACCTGATTTGAATTTCAGCGGCTTGAGTGGGATTATTACTGTCAAGTTCTGCAAGAAACTCTTGGAACGAAGTCGTATGTTCTTTAATAGATGTTCGCTTCTGTAAAAGTACGCTTAATCTATCAAATTTCTCCATTTTAAAAAATTGATGCGTAAATTCTGAACAATGAATCCTATAAATTGTATGAGGCTGAGCGAAGTGGTTCAATGGACATTTAATTTGTGACTCAATTTTTTGACATGCCTCGATGTACCTGAACCTGCCCTGTAAAAGAATGATGTTCTGAAGTTGAAACGTCTATTGGCATCGTCTCTAAGCGCATTGATGCGTGGTGTTTGATCGCATTGTTGCGCGTATTTGCAGGGCGTTTTAGTCGCATTGACCTGGTGTAAGTATTGCAAGATGATATATCGCATAATCTTGTCTCGATCTCTCACGAGATGTTTGAACGCATCGTCTTGTGAGATACTGAATTGTATTGATGAATTTGGGAAAAGACCTGCTGTCTTCCCTTGACAAAAGATTCGTGTGAATATCACTAATTATAGTTACTGTTCGTAGTTTGTATAGGACAGTAAATAGTACAATACATGACTTTACGTCAAACGTTCACTTTTGTCACTGATTGTCACTATTTACTGCCACTTTCAATTATATGCACCACACTTACATTGTTTATACGTATACGTGTATACACAGGGACAGTGAATCTAGAAAACTGTAGTTTTTTGCACGATTTTTTTGTTTAGAAAAGTTCACTCAATCCGGCTCGAAGGACCATGCAAGGTATGCACTTTAATGTCTGTGCTTTTCTTAATTTCTTATCACTAGGGAAAAGGATTTCGTATGGTTATTTTGAATTGAGAAATGAATATAACATTTATTAAATTCAAAGAACAACAATACAATTTTTTTATCGTCGAATGTTCATTCCAGACTGACTCAATCAGCCGTCCCAGAATTCACACTTCGCCCCAAAGTAAAATTACTCTTATTGTACACCCACCTCGAAAATAGTTCTCCATTCTCAAGAACAAATCTTGAGGCCCAATATATTTTACAGCAAAGCTTAGAAGAAATGAAAATCTTCTTCCTGGGAGAGACCGTGTTAAATTCAAACCCGTTACCAATCGATACTTTTTTTGTTTTGAAAGCTTCGAAGAGTTGTAGTAACATTGTCTTTCTAAGTTCTTGTCTGGTTTTACCTCGTACTGGGTTAGGGTTTTTCCATTTTTCAAATTTAAAATTCTTTTGCTTACGCCCACGCATTTCATTCCAATGGTCAGAAAAATGATGTCTTCCCGAATTGTCCACTAAGTGCCACAATTTCCTTTTAGAGCAATTGAAGTGGCGCAAAATAGAACATTTTTTTTTAATACTACATTTAACCGAGTTTTCGAGTCGGGTTGTGAGCCCGAAGCCCGACCCGACTTGAAATTCGACCCGGCCCGAAGTCATTTTGCACATGGCTAATAAATTCACGAAGTTTCATTCAGATAGATTACCTTGGTCAGAAATCTTTAAACAATCTCGTTGATTCGCTCAATACTAAAGAAGATATATCTCGCTAAATATTTGGGAAACGATCGAAAATATCAATGCCCATTACTATGTCTGACACACATATGTGACGCTCATCAAGAAAAGGGCCCATTCTGTCGGTATGGAGCTCTGACTAAGAACATATCGCCGGAGAAATTCCCGAAATTGTAGGCCTAGAACAGGGACGTCCAACGCGAGTTCGCGCGCTTCTCCTTTCTTCCCCTTCTCCGAGGGCTTCACCAAGAATTCTCCTCTTCTCGTTTCGCCGGCGGGCTGACTACGCCTGACCAGGTCTACTTGCGGTTCAGAATATAATGAGGAGCTGCAGCCTGAAGCGGACAGGCGAGGCTCGAGCGTCCTTCGGGGCCAC
>JAUMHM010086459.1:0-10940 GCA_032362435.1 Melikaiella ostensackeni
GTTTTGAGGCCCTCTGAACCCGAAAAACAGGTTTTTACGAATGTGTGTCTGTATGTATGACTGCATAAATGTATGTCTGTGAGCACGATAACTTTTGAAAGAATTAATTTATTGGATTGGCCTTTGGTACACTCTTTTATTGTCGAAAACTGAAGTCAAGTTCGTTAGCCAGCCATTTTGTATAACAATTCAAGAAGCTAGAGCATTTTCAACATTTTTAAGACCATGTTTTTGTAAGATACAAAAATTATATGTACGGCTATCCGTAGTACTCAGAAAGTTGAACAATTTAGCCTCATGACTTTTTTCGATTAAAAGAAAATTATTAGAGTTATAGCATTTACAAAATTTTAAAAAAAATGAAAATTTTAAGCCAAACAATGCACGTTATGAAAAAAAGTCAGGAAAAGAAAAACGTTGCTTTTTGAAAGCCCTACTAGAATGTCATAACAACTTTTTGAATTTTCTTGAATAATCGAAAATTAAAATTTTGAGCCAGATAAAGCGAGATACTAAAAAAGTTAAGATATCATAATTGTTGCTTTTACGAAGACCTGTAAACTTTCCTTTAAGCATTTTTTGATAGGAGGCATAGTTTTTTTTTTAAGTATGGAAAATTGTATTGGAATATTTTAATTTTAATTTTTGAGCCGAACGACGCGAGATAAGAAAAAAAGTCAAAAGAGTAGAATTTGTGCTTCTAAAAGGTCAAATAAAATGTCTGTTAAACATTTTATTATAGGACCATTTTATTATATTTATTATAGAATCATAAATCATCAAAATATTTTTTAATCGTCTTTTCAACTATTTATTTGTATATATTATACGGTGAGCGCAGAAAATCGAGTGCGAATATTATGATGAGAATGTATTCCTTTAGGCCGATAAAGCCTTGAGTAAATAAATTCCCATTTTCATTTGAAATCAAAAACAAATTTAGTAATTTGTACATAAAGAACATATAACACCGAGCGCAAAGCACAACATCCACATGTTTCGGAGCGCGAAGCGCGCGATGAGAATATGCGCGCGAAGCGGGCAGATTTTTTGCTTTTATAATCAAAAGGTTAGGGGTGGGGTTTATTTTTTTAAAAAGCTTAAAACTATTGACAGTTAATGACGCTTGAACGACGAAAACTAGCAGTGTGTCAATACGTAGATATTACGCAGACACTACACTAAATTGGGTATTTCAAGTTGTGACATCAGCTGGAAAGATGTTTCTTTTTTAATGAATTGGACAAAAATAATTTTTCACTATAAGTATGTTTTACTGATCAGCGCCAAACCTAGACCAGACAAGACTGTCAAGGTTATAAGAAAATGGTCTTGTTTTGATAGTGTGAATTTCTTATTTTCTATCATTTTAGATACTCCGTAACTCTTTCGACATATGTCAACAACAAAGTTTGCTGATTGAACTGGACCTTTTTTTTGTTCTTGGATTGCTGAGCAGTGCCAGTCTCGGACCAGACTAGACGGTCTACATAAAATCAGACCTCCCAGGCTAGGCAGTCTTGATAAAGCCAGGCCTGGGCCAGACCTGACACCAAGGTGCCATAAAATTTTTCTACACTGGATTCTATTGTAATTAATGAGAGGAAGAATTTGGTAAAAATAGTGAGTTATATCTAAGAAAGTTTGAAATCGCATGACCGTGACACACTTTTGGGAAAAGCATCACCATTTCTGCTCGAGCACTTCGAATAGAAAAAAATTTAACATAAACTGCTACTATTACTCGCATGCCGAAACCAAACTCTTAAAAATTTGAATTTAAAATGTTTTGCTCTGAGAAAGGCAAACAAAATGTTTGAACAAATATAAACAATTTTATATTTTGGAATGTAAGTGTAAATTATTGAAATTTTGTAAGCATAACAATTTAAATGCTTGAAGTTTAAAATGATCAATGTTTGGAAAATGACAAAAATTGAAAGATTTCAAAGTCAGAAAATCTAATATGGAATTTGAAAATCCCATAAATCTTAGCTTTTTAGAGAAGATTTTCGCAATATCTTATAAACGAAATATGTCAAATAGAACTATAATGTGTTTTGACAATGATAAAATAAAATGATGCAATTAAATCTTTTGAGGAAGAAATTCAAGGGCACACCAAAAAAATTCTGAAAAAAGAATTTGAAAGTGATTGATTCTCGGTTTGACTATTTTTTGAATCGAGAACTTATGTATACGGATGAAAATGAAAAATGTTATAATATCACGCCCCTGGAATATTATACTCTTGTGTTTGGAGGAATAATTTTTTTAATCACAAGCTTTTATTTCCAATAATACCCTACGTCCCAATTATTTTTACTTTGTTCAGTATCAAAATAAATTCGATTAAATATGAGTAAATGTCATCCCATAACGTTTCCATAACTATATTTTTTCACATTTATGGCGGCATGTCTTTTAAAGGGAAGCTTAAGATAATACACTGGAACCTCCGTTTAACGGCGGTCTCGGGTATGGCCTGCTATGACCGTGTGATTCTTTCAAGAATTTCTACGATGTAAACGGTCAAGGCCGTATGAACCATTTCCAGTAGGAATACATAATATTAATTACCTGCATTTTGTACAAATGTAAATTTTTGTTATTATAAGTGATGGACCTTTTTTTAATAATGAAGACTAATTAAGGAAAAGAGAATTTTCTGCGTGTATTTAAAAATAAATACGAAATATGCACGTGAGTAATCGAAGTGCCCTATGCTTTGTGGCTACGGAACTGCTCGACTCCGTTGCGCTCACTCGACCTCTATCTCGGCCCAGTTCATGGCAGTATATTATCAATACATGTATAACTTCACAATTAATTGCAGAATTCTAAAATAAACTTTCTTTTCTGTTTCTAATTATAATTCCAGAGTATTATATATTTTTTTAATGTTCCCGAGTTTTTATGTCCTCCAGTAATAAAACAGTTTTTCATTGATTGTATGATTTAAGAGTAACACGGGTTTATTATTAAAAAAATTATATTTTGAGGATCAGTTTATGAAGAAAATATGTTTAAAAAAACATGTATTTCTAACCTATAAAACACTTGATTGATACTTTATTTCCAAGTAAAAATATACTTTAGAATAATACAAATTTGTTGGATAACCTTTTCATCCGGTAACACAAAATTTATTTCCATTGAGTAAAGTTAGTTCTAAGAAGGAAAATAATCGATATTCCCAATATTTGTTACTTTAAAAATAATTTTAAATAACCTTAAAGTTACTTGTTTTAATAATTATGTTGCAAATAAAAACAAAAATAAATCCCAGTGTACCTGTAAAAAGACCCTAATTATTATTTCGTCATGAAAAATATTTTTTGTCCACCCTACACCGAAAGTAAGCCTTGTCGGCGTCGTTTTGCGTGCGAGAAAATCAACTTTCCGCACGCAAAGCGACACCGACTCGGCTTACTCTCGGTATACAGCTAACAAAAAATATCGTTCGTATCACGTGCGGAACGTATTTTAACGCGCGAGCGAGTTGCGATTCGCCCTTGCGTTAAAATACGCTTTTCCGCACTTGATACGAAATATACTATTTTGTAGCGCATGCACGGAATTTTTAATTTTCGTGGCATGAATAGTGTGCAGAAAATGTCCAATTCCGAATCCTTAGTAAGAAACAGGTACAAAAAGACATTTTTTATCTACTGCGCTTGTGCTCTTTGAGCAACATTACCTTTTCTAGCTGCTGCGTTTGCGCACTTTCAGCAAGAGTACTTTTTCTAGCTATTGCACTTGAGCATTTCGATTCAAAATTACTTTCCAGAACTGCCGGAATCATAATCCCACTTCATTATGAGTTGACACTTGACGGACTGATTGTGAATAGTAAATAGTGATTGTACCAACTGGAAATGATAAGTTACCATAACTTACCGATAAATTACCATAAATTACAGAAAATTTTGGAAATTATTAGATACCTAAAATTTACGAAAATGTTTTATTTCATTCGAAAAAGCTTTGGACACCTTAAATTTCCGTAAATATTCGGTAATTTATAAATATACCGGAAATTTCCAAAATTTCTCGTAGCTTCTGATATTCAAAAATTTCCGAAATTTTTTGATAGTTTTTGGCAATTTTGCCACAAATTTTCAAAATTTCCGGAAAATTTGTTTTGGTTGCTTCTCAAATCGAAAACTCCCTGCATTTGTTACAATAAATATCGTATGCACAGGTGCTGAAAGTAGGCAGTTGTAACGCTTGTGAAGTTTACAGTACTTGCCATCGGCTCATCTTCGGGTCGTTTCCGGCTCGTCTTCGACTCGTTTATGACTCGCTTTTGGCTCTTAGCCTACTTTCCGCGCTTGTATCACAATATATTATTAAGTAATTTAAATTAAATATTTGTCATTGAATTAAAAAAGTGGGAATTTGACATAAGGGCCTACTTCATCTCGCTTATTATTATTTTAACACTTATCGTGATTAATATGAGGAGAAAAAAATTTTATGTTGTGCTGAAATGTTTTTTTTTCAAGTTTAAAATTGAATAATTCCAACTTTTTGATTTTCACCCATACAAACTCAAAAATAGATCGTTTGATTTGACCATGGAATTAGTATTTTCTAATTTCTCAGCCTGATGACGTTATACATTGCAAATTGCTGGATTTATATACCTGGGATTCCCGATACTAAAATTAAGTTATTAAAAACAAGATAAAGCTTTTGAATGTCAAGTTTCTTCTCAGGCTCTCCGTAAAAGTTGAAAATTTTATGTCATATGACATAAAGGTTGTAAATTTGCAAATGATATCAGAATTTTAAATGTATCGAAAATCCTGAAATCTTCTGATTCATTCAGAATCTTAATCCAGTCATTCAGCATCGTCGATAGGATAGACACAAATATCGAAAGGTCACTAACAGATCCAAATTATTTACAGTTACATAATTTCTTATTCCTTTTATGCTCACCGATATGATTTTGCAAAAATAGTCCCCGTATTTGAAACTAAATTTATAGCTATACATTACTGTAAAATTAAACTAACAATTTTTATATTCTCGTTTTCTAAAATCTAGGAATTGTATTAAATACAATTTTATAAACATACAAATGTAAATATGAGGAATTGTCCTTTGAGAATGCGGAAAAAATTCTATTGTTGATCCCATGCACTAAAAGAGTCCGTAGTGAATCCTTTAAATGATTTTAAATTTTAAACTTTTCCTTAATTCTATAAACTTCGTTTGACACATGGATATATAAAAAGTGGTTCACCCATGTGGAAAAATTATGCATAGTAGAAAAAATTGTGTAAACATTAAATTAAATAAGCTATTAAATGACACTTTGATATACAATACAGGATATAAATAAAACAATAGTTCTGCGTAATTCTGTTTTTTGGAGAGTATTCAATTTTTCTTTTTGTGGATTTCCATTTATAGAATTGATTTTATAGAGCCTAGGAGGAAAAGAATTAATAATACTGCATGAATTTAGTTCCAGATTAAATTCTGGTTAATCATTTTGCTGCGATAAACCGGTTAGGGAGTCAACAGCCTTTCTGGATTCAGATCTGTTGCATTTTTTAAATAATAAGGAACGAGAAAGTGAATTCTTATCTTTCAGTGAAGGAATTTTAAGTTAAAAACCCTTTTAGTCCAAAAATTGAAATAATCTTTGAATGTGTTGTGAAGAAAACTTCTACTTTCTCAAGTTTTTAGTTGTGATACTCAAAATTTGAATTCGATGAAATTTGAAAGCCTTAAGGTAGAAAGCTTTCAAATTCAAAGATTTCAATTTTCATATTCAAAAACGTTCAATTCGAAAGTGTTGAAGTTTTAATGCTCAAAAGTTGTAGACGTTGAAAAATGAACGTTTTTAATAAAAAAATATTGAAATTTAAAATTTTTGGATTTAAAATTCACAGTTAAAGGTCTTAAAATTGTTAAAGTTTCCAAAGTTCTAAAATGTGGAATATGAGAATGGTAATATTTGAAGGTTTTTAAATTTCAAAACGGTGAATTTTTTTATTTCCGAATTTTTTCATTTTAGATTTGAATCAACTTCAGCGCCTGAAAATTAAAAGCGTAAAAATTTAAAATTGGCGAAATTTGAAATCTTTAACGATAATCATGATTTAACGTTCAACAAAACGATGAATGTGGATTTAACGAAGTATCTAGGAACACCGAAAATATTTGTTCTACGGTTACCGGATTTCGATGAAGCAGGACACGACCTTAATTTAAATGTTTTGAAAATTTTAGGCTATTAAATTTGAACGCTTTAAATTTCTAAGCGCCAAAAGTTAAACATTTCAAATTTGAAAGCGTTGAAATTTCAAAATCCTAAAGGTAAAATCTTTTCAACTAAAAGGGTTAAAATTAAAGCCGTCACACTTTTTATCTTTATTTTTTGGTTCTTAAAATTTTCAAATTTTTTTAATTATACGCTTTATGGTATTATGGGCACGAAGAAAGAGTCTCGGGAAAAAAATATCTAAATATACTTCCAAAAAATTACAATATTATTACTATTAGTCTCGTTTAAAGGAGAAACGATTATTTTTTATGACAAAAATTTGAAACAAAAATTATTTATTTACAAAATTTTATCAAATTTTTATCACTTAAATTGTCATAAAAAACGCATTATAATTTTCAATTATAATTTGCAAAAACTCCAATCATGTATACTATGTTTTTTAACATTAATGAAGTTATCGTGACGCACGCACACATTTATGGAAATTCCTAGAGAATTTTTTTCCCGAGAAAATAAGCCTTCATTAATTGAAATCCAATCATTTTTAATTTAGTTCTTTGTTGTCTTCTTTTTCTTTTTGTTTTTTTGTTGTCTTACTAAGAAGTAAAAACCTGTATAAGATAAATAGTTTTAATAAAATTATGATTCTCCAAGCGAAAGATGATAAAAATACAAAAATAAGGAGTTTTTCATCAAACATAAAAATCAAAGAAACCGTTTTTCTAGAAACTGGCTAAAAGCGCGTCTTGTCACTTGTACAAATAAATCTCCCATAGAAATAACCTTCCATTTAAAAAAGTAGGAATCGAAACAGAACAGAAAAATCGTGTGGTCTTCCTCTTGTTAGTATAAAAGTTATCTTCCAAATTAATTTTGTATTTTTTTGGGACAAAAAATACCATAAAGTTGCTCAATATGATAACTGAAGACAAGTTGTTCGCTCGTTAAAAATGATACAATAGTTACATAATACGTGATGAATCGGGGTAAATGACGCGTATAAAAGTTGAATAAATTAAATTGAAATCTGTATCGTAAAAAAGAAAATCGGCCTTAACAGATTATAGACCTTAGATCATTATAATATGAGAAAATTACAGGCACAGATGAATATGAATTAAATCATGAATTCGAAATAAAACAAGTTTTTTATGATGCTGTGAATGCGTCACACACAATGACTGGCGCTCGAGCCATATGTGATTAAGGGTGAACAAAGTTTGAGTGCCTAGGGCGCACGATTCGGTCGTCGCGCTTCGAAACATGTGTATCTCGCGCTTCGCGTTCCATGTTATATGTTTTTAATGTACAAATTACTAAATTTGTTTTTGATTTCAAATGAAAAAGAAAATTTATTTACTTAAGGCTCTATCGGCCTTGAGGAATACATTCTCATCATAATATTCACGCACGATTTTTTGCGCACGCCGTATAATATATAAAAATAAATAGCTAAAAAGACGATCAATATATAGCCTAATGATTTACAATTGATTTTATAGAAAAATGTCTAACGTCAATTTTATTTGACTCTTCAAAAGCAGAAATTCTACTCTCCTGACTTTTTCTAATCCTGCGTCGTTTGGCTCAGAAATTAAAATAAAAATATTCCAATATCATTTTTCATACTTGAAAGACAAACTATGCCTCCTAGCAAAAAATATTTGAAAGAAAGCTTATGCGTCTTCGTGAAAACAACAATTTTAATATCACAGCTTTTCTTCGTATCTCGCGTTATTTGGCTTAAAATTTGAATTTGAATTTTTTTGAAAAAATTCGAAAATTTGCTACGACAGTCTTGTAGGGCTTTCAAAAAGCAATGTTTTTTCATCCGTGACTTTTTTCATATAGCGCATTGTTTGGCTCAAAAATTTCATTTTCTTTTCTTTTTTTGAATTTCGAAAATGCTATAACTCTCATAATCTTTTTTTATCGAAAAAAGTCATAAAGATAAATTGTTCAGTTTTTTAAGTACTACAAATTGTCGTACATATAATTTTCGAATCTTGGAAAAAATGGTCTCAAAAATCTTGAAAATTTTCTTTTTGAATGTTCATCCAAAATGGCTGGCTAACTAACTCGACCTCCATTCTTCGATACTCAAATAGTGTACTAAAGGCCAATCCAATAGATTCATTCTTACGAAAGTTATCATGCTCCCGAACAAACATACAGACATACAGACAGACAGATACCCACACAGGCAGACACATTCGTAAAAACCTATTTTTCGGGTTCAGGGGGTCTCAAAACGTGAACATCTGACAAAAACGGGGGGGGGCAAATTTTGCACAAATCTAATGCTTCCTCTAATGAGAATGTAAAAATATATTTTTAATATCAAAACTGTAGATTTTGTATAGTGCTAATGTGAATTTACACTCATTTAAGGTAAATCACTTAATTCATAACATTAGAATTCATTCCTTCTTTCAATTTTTATATTATTCGCCCTTTAAAAATTTCAACATGTATTTTTAATCACACTAAATATTCGATTAATTCCATAAATAATTTTCTTTTCGTATACACCTACTACGGTTGATTTGAGAATTTCATTTATCAATTATAGATGGTATTTGAGCAGTACTGATGGGGAAAATTTAGAGAGTATTAGCGAAGTTTTTTGAAAAAAGTGACTAGTTTGGATTAATAATGTGACTAATGTTCTCTTAAATTCAGAAGAATTGAATGAAATTCATCAGAATTTCAGGTCTATTTTAACAAATTCAGGATTAGTTCATGAGAATTCAGCGTGGATTTAAAATGATTCAAGTTAAATTCAAAAGAATTCTAATGAATTGGGAAAAATCCTAAAAATTCCATTGATTTCAGTAAAATGGAAGTGAATTCAAAAAAGTTTAAGGAAATCCAAGATACTTTAATATAATTCATAATAATTTGAGTGAATCGAACCAAATGATGATGGATTCGTATTCCTTGAAGAGTTTTCATAAAATTATGATAGAATTGCCTCTATGTACTTTATTATAAATTTTCACGTTTTGGACGGCACTAGAAATTAAGTGTTCGAATAATTAAATAGTTATATTTTAACATCCCAGGCGGAAGAATTATGCATAGTAGACGAAATGATGTATAATTTTTATCTGTTTTATCCGAATAATGTATAAAATGAATAAAAATTATGCTTCAATTTTTCCACTATGTATGACTTTTCCGCCAAAGTTCCGCGCAGTTTACATTTGAAAAAATTTCGTAACTCCTATTTTCAAAGTGATTGTTGAATTTGTTTTCAATTTCAAATCGAAAGAATATTAATTTACTTGAGGCTCTATTGGCCTTGCTTCAAATAGAGAATAAAGATTCAGTTAGTGGCTAATCCTAGTGAAGGCGTTTATTTGCTGATGTTTGTAGATGACGCGTTTCGATATAGATCTGTATCCTTATCAAATCATTTCTCTTAACAAAAGATTGTTGAAGCTAGAAAAACACGATATCCTTTATATATCATTGTACATGTAGCATTTATTATAACCTAACAAGAACCGACGAAACCTAGTGCTAAGAGCGGAAAAATATATATTTACCTTATTGGACAAATTGAAGATAGTTGAACATAATTAAAATAATATTATTCAGATGTTTGGTTATTGACTCGAGTGATTAGATAATAGGTTTGTCGATATATGGACAGTTTTTGATCTACTAGTCGTTTGCATCCAAACGAATTTGGAGCAAACTCAAAAGTTCAAATTTTTTGGAGCAACTCCAAAATTACCTCTCCGTTTTTTTACGACTCGTTTATTTGTATATGTTATTATTCACAAGCTTTCGTCCCACGACGATCTACAAGTTACAGAACTCACATAATCTATTTAATTCCTTGCAAATGTGGCTGTGTCCACATTGGCCAAACAGGGCGTTATTTTAAAAATAGGACCAGGGAACATAAAAACGATTGTAAAAGGGATTCCAAAGCTCTGGTTTTTCATTCTTACACCTTTGACTATAATTTTGACTTTCCTTATGCTCAAATATTAGGAACTGAAAATAATTTTGGAAAACGCACTTTCAAAGAAATTTTTCGGATAGTTAAACATAATAGTTCTATTAATAAACGCACAGATACTGATTTTCTTAGTGAAATATTTCGAAGTCTCATTTTAGCTTGTATTTAGTTCAATTCTCTTACTATTGTATAATTTTCAAGCTTTCCCGCACCGTATATTATTTTAAACACATGACTAGATTCGGATTATAGCTAGTTCACGAACGCTGTGATTTATAACCTCACTCCTGGACATGCAGCCGTGGCGAATAGAAGTGCTGGCCATAATAATTAATAATTCAACACTAATAATGTTCTGCATGCCCATGAGTACACGGTTTTATTTGAGTTTAATGTTTTTATTTTTAACCGAGCTTGTAACAACGACTCAAATATAATGAATTTACCAGTTTTAAAGTAGGAATCAGAAGACTATTCATCATAGCGTGCTACGCTTCAGTCGATGGTGACAAAAGAGGTGTAAAAGATACCTTCTGGGACTCATTGAATGATATACTAGGGACTTGCGATCCTGGCGATCCTGGAATCAAGAATTATGATGGTGAAATGGTATGGGATTCGGACAAAGTGAAAGACTGTATGCGAGATTTTTTCAAGAGATTGTATGGAGGTCAAGCTATGGAGCATAACAACCTTCCCATTGAGGAGAATACGTTAGAC
>JAUMHM010086460.1:0-10939 GCA_032362435.1 Melikaiella ostensackeni
CCGACCGGGTTTTGACCAGAAACCTTCTTATGGTAGGGCCAACCGGGACAATTTCCGCACGGGAACGTACCAGATATCTGAATTTTTGCAAAATTTACCCACACATAAGATATCTGCATTTTTATTGCATAGTGTCGTTAACTATAGAAGGGTCTCGGCAATACCCCTGTTCACCCTAATTGTAAAGGTCTCAAGTGAAACTTGTTTGAAGCGTTTTCGTAATTCTTTGAATTCTATATTGAATTAACCTGCATTCAATAGAATATTAGTTAAATCTTAAGATGTATATCAAATCCGCTAGTTTTTGCTGGTTGTCAATTAAAAGTTTTTGTGTTATGCAGGGTCCGAATCATGTGACTATCGGCAAGTCACATTTTACACATGACACATTTGCGGCCAGTCACATTTACGACAACTACATTGTTAAAAATGTTTGTGATTTTATCACACTTTTACTATATTTTTGTGTAGTAAATTTATATTCCCGGAATCGTAAGCTTAAATTACAGCAGATGTGTAGGAAAATCTGTAGTAATTATTTTTAGAATTCAATTTACAAATTGTATAATTTACGGATCATGTAATTTTCATGATTGAACTAAAATATATGATTTTCGTTTCTGATAGTTTCAACTGAATCCATTATTAATAACACAATAATGAAATCAATGAAAGAAATACAAAACTAACCTAGAAATTATTTTTCGTATCTGGAATTTTCAGCTTTAGCTTGCTTTTTCGGGAAAAGTTTCATCTACACGTCATATTTCAATTCTGATTGATATATTTTAGCAAACGTTTTGCATTCTGAACTTTTTATCACAAATAACTTGTCAAGATTGAGCAGCATCACAGAAAACTATCATTTTCTCATAATTGAAAGTACTAAACATGTATAGTAAATTTACTATAAGTATATGCATATTGCTTCCATTACATATATAGTAAAATCGCTATAGAAATTTTTAACAGTGTACCATTGCGGCATCTCTCATTTCGGAAGAATCTTAACTCTACATGAAGCTAATACCAACAATGCGGCAAGTCACATTGCGGTGAGCCAAATTTGGTAACATGTCACATTTGAGACAAATCACATTTTCCGAATGTCACATTTGCGGTTTCTCATTTAGGGAAAATCTTCAGTCCATATTTGCTGTTGGAGCGTAGAAAGGAGGGAAATGGAAAAAGTGGATATACTGGAAAGGGGATGGGAAGGAAAGGCGGAAGCATGTAAAAGGGGGATAAAAATACAGGGTGTTAGAATTTTCGCCACTTTCATGCGTGGGCTAAAGAATTTTTCCACTGTTAAAAGTGTTTGGGACTCTACCACAATTTCCCAATACGACTGTAAAGCAAAATTATAATACCGGTATTGGAAGGTAAAATTTCAATACGTGTATTGCGATTCCGAAGAATACGCGTCGGTTACCATACAAGTATTGCAATTTCACGCTACAATACCGGTATTGTAATTTTGCCTTACAGTCACCCAGGCGCAAAAGTTATGCATAGTGGAAAAATGATGTATAATTTTTATTTTTTTAAAATACATTATTTGGATTCTCCAAGCCTGCTAATTTCGATTTTATTAAAAACTTTCTTCCGCAACACTACATTACGTGTATGGCAATAATACAATACATATATGGCAATAATACAAAAACAGAATTTGAAAAGTACAATATCATGTATTGGAACGTTACCTTACGTCTCAGAAATAAACTTCCAATACATTCAATGTGAAGTTCCAACATAAATTTTTAACAGTGTGCACACGGTAAGTATTTTGCTTGTTTCATCTATAAATCCGCGGAAGAAATCGGAAATCAGAAGCGTTTTAGATTAGGGTACGAGAAACTCTTGTTTCTTTACTGGTGTAATAACCCTTCAGATCACATCTTCGTTTATGTAGGGGCAAAAAAAGGGGGTGGCGGTTTAGATGGTAGTCCGGCGGACCAGGGTCGGATCTAGAATATCATATTCAATATCATGAACCCTCACTCCACCAAGGTCCGCCAGCGCCATCCCTTCTCATATTTTACCCTATCTTCCTTCCTCCCAGACTTCCCTTTGGCTTTCACACTTACGCGAATAACTTGAGCAATATTTTAACTGCGACACCAGCGGCAACTACTCCACTCCACCCCTTTTCGCGTGGATCGGTGTATGTTTCGTGCTTTATGTGTTTAGTGAGATGGTGAGATGCACGTCGATCAGAGCCCCGGCCCCGTGAGGCCACGGAAAACGAGCACCACGGGAACCTATGGAAGGGAGCGCTTTCTGTATTCATACGTCTTCTTGCAACGGTAGATCCTCTTTGGGAAAATGCATGTGTGCATGTATATGTTTCTATGTATTTATATGGGAGTGGACGTTCCGTTGCGTTGGTAGTACTTTCGCCTCATTTCCGCAGGTTTATAGGTCGAAGATGCCCAGGCACTGAAAAAAGTTGCTGACAAGACCGATCGCTCCAGGCGCCCTCGTCTTTATGTGCGATACATCGCCTCCGCCTCCGTCCGATAGATAAACGTTTGTCTCGTTCTCAGTGATACGATATGGATGTAGCCTCGATATTGAATCGCGTATATGGATAGGCGTCCAAGGTAGAAAAAGCTCTGGCGAGATGTCGAACTTCAGAATACAGCTTCTTGACGATTGGCTTCACACAGAAATCGATATTGAATTGATGTACATCCATATATGTATGTATATACAGATAGAAAGAATATATTGAGCCACACAATTTTATTCTAGGAAAAGAAAGCGTTACTGAGAAAGTTTTTCCGTGTTCTTTCATCGTTGTCATAAGCAAAACTTTAAATTAATTTATAGCTTACTTGATCATTAATTTATTTATATGGGCTACATAAGTGGATGATTAGTAAATTTAATTAAACATTCAGTCTATTTAGTCCATGTAGTTGAATTTTATCCTGAGTCAGCGATAAATTTTCGTTTTTACTGGTTTTTTTTGTTCATTTTTTTTCGCTTCAGGCGCAAGTTTTCTTAAATTTAGTCGGTAATTAAAAATCCAACTTTCAACTTGAGAAAAAAAATTGATTTCTGGCTATCCGGTATGGAAAAATCTTCTGGCGCTGGCCAGGCCCAAACCAGACCATCTGGATTCCAGACTTGAAGCGGACCATACAGTCTGGCATTGGCCTGGCCAAAAGTGTAACATTTTTTTCGACTAGCCCGACCATATGGTCAGCCGCTATCTCGACCGTCAAGTCACAAGTAAATAAATAGATAGTACTAAGTACATAATAAATAGTTATTTATATCAAATAATAAATAAATAATCAATAAAAGACCGAATAAAATTGTATTATCCTCGAAATGAACATCGTCGATGGACGATGAGATACATCGGGAATTGGATAACTACAGAACATTTAACTCTGACACTACTTCTGGATGAGTGGAGGCAGAATTCAAATAGTCGCGCCATTGCCCGCCATCTTTCACTGCCGGCTGTTGCAAGAGTCCAACTGAGTATTCGAAGTTGTCAGAGGATCCCATTATAGAGTTCAATATAACGAACGGAAATGTGAAGAAGTGAAGTTACTAATGTGATTCGTCGATCCTGAAAACTACATACTGGCTGATATTTGGAAGGACTACAGAAACCCAAAAGGTATTTCATCACATTTTACAAGCTCTCTGGCAAGTGAAAGTTTAGTATTCGGTACAAAAAAAAATGTCACCACCTGTACCTCCCACTAGAACTTCAGTGAATGGTGCTCTAAATTTAATAATGTCACGATTAGAGAGAATCACTGCACGATTAGATAACTTATAAGATTCTGGAAATAATCAAAAGAGGGATTATGAAAATCAATATGCGAATCCAACAAGTGCGGATGAAGGTGAATTTAATTTTTAAACAACCAACAACCTGGTTCAAGACTTTGATGGAACTAACTGTGAAAACTTTATTCAGCAAATTGAGAATGCAAAAGCTAGAACGAAAACAAATGAAAGACAAATTTAAAGGGACGGCATCATTGCTCAAAAACTGAAAGGACGAGCAGCCAGCTCAATAAGAATAGATCATGTTGCCAACTATAAGAATTTGTATAATAGGCTACGAATCCTATTCGGAGAAAGAGAGACCTACACTTTTATTAATCGACAACGAGAAACCTGTCAAAAGGGAGCATCTGAAGGATTAGACAGCTTTATAAATAGGTTCCTTAGAAAGCAAGACAAAATTCGACAGCATTTAGACGGATCAAAAATATCTTCTGTTGAGTGAAATATTCGACAAGGATTATAGAATGAACTGGGAGTTGATGCTTTTCCACAAAATATAAGAGAAGAATATGAAATCAGAATAAGACCTCAACATGCAAAATCTCTGAGCGAAGCATTTTCTATGGCTTATGATGTCGACGCAGCAATCAGAACAAGAAGAAAAAATCAAGCACCAAGACCATTACCAACCAAAAACAATGGTTACAAAAAAAAGATGACATTGCTTCGGCAGGACTAAATAAAGTCTCGTGTGGAAATTGTAAACGACCAGGGCATAAGAAAGAAGATTGTTACATGAGAAAACAAAATTTTCAAAACCGAGCCTCAACCAGCAGGCCTCCAGAAAACCGAGTGAACGTGACCGACAAAGAATCCAACTTCTTCGACCATGTATGGTAGTGGAGAGGGAGTACATAGAGGAGGAAGAGGAATTGGAAGAATCAGCAGCGGACGAAGCGACGACATAAATACTGCTATTGACGAACAGAAAGATTATGTAGAGAAATTGGAAAGTTTGCTCACTGACGGAAAGCATGGAATAATTCAACATAATATAATATCTGCAAAAACATTATTCTCTTTACTTAGAGAGCAAAAGCATATTAATAACTTTCCAGTTCCTCTTGATGAAATATATTTTTCTACGCTACTAGATAATAGTGAAATAGGAATCCAGGTTCAGTCAAAGCGAGCATCAATTGTTATAAATATAGCTTTATTGAATGAAAAATTATATTCATTAATAAGGCCAATACCCATTCCTGTAGATAATTGGTTAGTATGTGCGATTACAGAAATGGACGAAAAATGAATTCTATTGGACAAAATGCAAACTGTGTTTATTTCAGTAGACAAGTTTGAAATAGAATCCATGAAAGTGTTGCGTAATTATGGAATAAGTAAGCGACAAAATTCAGATTATTCTACTCAGATAAGAGATAGTTGTTCAACAGAATGAATGACTAAAGGAAGTTCATCGAAACGCGAAACCAAAATACTTAAAATAACTAACACTTTGTGGATACAATTGAAAAGTAATCAAGATTGGATATGAATAGCCAATGAGCAAGAAACTTTATACATCTTATGCTTGAACGATTATTCATGGAAAATTCAAACAAAGGGTAATTTTAAAATACATTTGGACAACGATTGTACTGCAACTACTAATTACGTAATCCTAAAAGCAACAATTAAACGTGACGATAAAATCGAAGTGGATGAGATTCTAACTACAAAGACCGAATTTACAATTAATGAAACTGCATAAAGTTAATTCAGAAAATGTGACTTTCTAAAATACGCAGGGTATATAGCTATATTAATCCGTGGATTACTATTCGCTTACAAGATAGGGATAATAGATTATCTTATCGCTAGTTTAAGAAAATTTATTAGTTATTGTTATAATAATCCTAAAATTAATAATGAAGTATCGACTCATCAAATGACTTACACGGCCTAACCCTATTTAAACCCTGAAGTTTGTGCCAGGATTCACAGATTAAGAGATTTATAAACTTAATTAAACTTTTAAGTTTATTCCTAAAGGGAGAAGTGTCGCAAGAATCCAACTGAGTATTCGAATAGTTAGCAGATTCCATTGTAGAGTTCGTAATAGACCGAACGGAAATGTTTGCTAATCGAAAGTTTATTTCAAGTCCAGACTCGATAGCGTTAACACCATCATGTTTGAGAGCAGAAGGCAAGGAATTTTGTATAATTTATATTATCAATTGAACAAACTCAGAATCGAGAGGGTTGCTCTCGATCCACAAATTTTAATTTATCTGTCGCTTAGTCACGCAGACGACACGGCAACCTAACATCGTTTACCTCTCCAATTCAATCATTGCTAATTGTGAGATGCCGAGAGCCTGAATTGCTTAAGATAAGCTACGAGATTCTGCAGACTCCTCAACCTGGCGTAGAACTCTACAAGAATTCTGGATACAAGAAGATTTTGTCGTCGATGCCCGCTATACGTGTGGTAGCTCTATAGCCCAGACCCGTAAAATGTATTGTGCCACATTATTAGAAGAGCAAGATTCTTGTCAATAGTTACCGATAAGCTTACTAAACAGTGATCTGTTGAGCCGAATCTCAGATCAAGACTCGCTCTCTTTTCGCAGCGGTCTTTGAAGTGACAAGTTCCTATTATTCGAGAGTCAGAATTTCGATTATTGAAAAGAAACGTGGTCGTAGCTTTGCTCACCTTCCCTGAGGAACCGACACCGAGCCATCCGGAGATGAATCCTGGGGAGGATGAAACTTTTTACGAATTATATGTCTGACGGAACAGCCCTGTATGTCTAATTACATTCTCATCAGAGAAGGTATTAAATTTGTGTAAGATTTGCCTCCCCCCCGTTTTTATCAAATGTCCACGTTTTTAGACCCTCTGAACCCGAAAAACAGGTTTTTATGAATATGTATATATGTATGTATGTATGTATGTATGTATGTATGTATGTATGTATGTATGTATGTATCCATGTATGTATGTATCGTATGCACGAGTATGTCTCTCTGTGAGCACGATTACTTTTGAAAAAATTAATCTATTGGATTGGCCCTTGGTATACTCTCTAAGTGTCGAAAACTGAAGGTCGAACTCGTTAGGCAGACATTTTTGATGAAAACTCAAGAAGTCATTTTCAAAATTTTTGAAACCTTTTTCTTAAGATTTGAAAATTATATGATCGGCTATTCGTAGTGCTCAGGAAGCCGAACAATTTATCCTAATGACTTTTTTTGATAAAAAAAACTGTCAGAGTTCTAGCATTTACAATATTCGAAAAAACAAACGAAAATGAAAATTTCAAGCCAAATAACGCACGATATGAAAAAATGTCAGGAGAAGAAAAACGTTGCTTTTTAGAAGCCCTACAAGATAGTCTCCATAACTCTTTGAATTTTCTTGAACGATCGAAAATTCAAATTTTGAGCCAAATAACGCGAGATACGAAAAAAAGTTCAGATGTCAAAATTGTTGCTTTTGCTGAGATCTGTGAACATTTCTGCGAACGTTTCTCGGTAGAAGGCATAGTTTATTTTTTAAGTAAGGAAAATGGTATTGGAATATTTTAAATTTGATTTTTTTAGCCAAAAGATGCGAGATAAGAAAAAAAGTCAAAAGAGTAGAATTTGTCCTTTCAAAAGGTAAAATAAAAGTGTTGTCAAACATTTTTTATGGGACCAGTCGTGCATCATCCAAATAATTTTTTAATCGTCTTTTTAACTATTTATTTGTATATATGGTATTATACGGTGAGCAGAACCAAAAGCAGAGCGCGAGTATCCTGATGAGAGTATGTTCCTTAAGGTCAATAGAACCTTGAGTAAATTAATACTCTTCTTCATTCAAAAGTGAAGTAATTAAAGCAAAAGCAAGTAGCAGCGATAAAGCTTACTAGGCGAGCGGTAGCTCGCTAAGCGTCGCGAATCGCGCAACAGTGTACAGGAGTTTCAAATCAGTATTCAAAGTTACAATATTAAATGTTTAATAGTATCTAATGAAAATGAAATAATTACATCAAATATAAAATCATAATATCAAATAATTAATTAATTTTGGTGTCCCCGGCGACTTTCTTGGAGACCCGCAGACCAACTCCTTGAGTGACCAAGCGACCTGTTTGCTGGCCTTTCCAGTGACCTGTTTGTTTTTTAAATATTTTTACATTCTCATCATATGCGAAGGTACTGGTTTTATGTGAAAAACCACTTTCCCAATTTTCATCGAATCTCGACGTTTTGTGACCCCATGTGTGAGAAAAAACGGTTTTTATGCCGGTGTCTGTCTGACTGTCGTCTGTCGTCCATCGCCCGTCGCCTGTGGGCACGATAACTTTCAAAATACATAATTATCGGATTGGATTGCGCCCTGGCACACTTGTTTGAGGCATAAACGAAAGGACAAGTTTGTCAACCAGCCATTTTTGACTATTGGTTCTGGTTTTATCCATCAGAAACACTTTTTGAAAATTCAAAACTTCAATTTTCCGGCCCAACTATGCGAGCAATAAAAAAATGTTGGAAAATAGAATTATTGGCCTTAGAAAGATCTACACATTCTTCATTGACAATTTTTTGATAGGATAAGTAATTTTCGTTTCAATCGTGAAAAAAACTGTAAAAAAATCAAAAAATAATGTTTTCCCGCCAAAAACTTTCGAAAGAATGATCGAATTGGATTGCGCTTCGGCACACTTGTTCAAATCATAAAGAGAAAGGACGAGTGCGTTAATCAGCCTTTTTTGTTCAATGGTTCTGGTTTTATTCATCAAAAAATGCTTTCTAAAATTTTCAAAATTAAATTTTCTGGCGAAATTATGCCAGATACGAAAAAATTGTGCATGAACAGAATTGCTAGTCTTAAAAAGATCTACAAATTCTTCATCGATCTTTTCTTCATAAGATGAGTAGTTTTTATTTTAGTTGTGAAAGACACTGTTAAAAAATCATGAATTAAAGGGCATGGCAGGATAAGCATGTATGTGCTGCCCCTGCTCGGATCTAGTTGAGATTTTTACAATATGTTGTCACTGATTGAAGTTTAAATTGCCCGAAAGATTATACTTGAAAAAAAATTTGATGGGCGTTATGGGGGTAAGAAGAAAAATCAAAAATAATTTTTTCTCGAGAACGGCTGAATCGATTTGGATGAAAAAATACATGTTATGGGTTTTAATGTAGAAATGGTATGCAAAAATAAAATTTTTTTTTTTAATACAGGCAAAAAATTTTTTTCATTAAACAAATTTTTTTTTATGGTTTGTACTCGGTGTACCGCCACCATTTTCACTGAAAGTCTTCAATTCATCTTGTATAATATACCCAATTTTTAGAACGACTGAAAGGGTAGAACATAGTTGAAAAAATCTAAAACCTCGAATGTACTCCGTGCCCTATGCGCCGCACACTGCACAGTGGGTATGTGTAGCTAGCAACCACCACCGTTCAGTGGTCACCACCTCTACAACTAGCTTACATCCAATTCCGAGTTCAAAATTCCAAATGAGAAATAAGAAATTTGTTGAGACAGTTTTTCTGTCGATCTGAACGCCTGTAGTGAGCCTATAATAATTGTATGTAGTTTCCAGGGCCCACTACGCAGAGGTTACAGTACGATTTCAGACTCCTTGTTACGGGGTGCCTGTTTATCGTGAGTCCCCTTGCCTCTCATGAACCGAGGTGCTCAATTACCGTGAGTCCCCTCGCCTCTTACGAACCAGAGTGCATGGTTATCGTGAGTCCCCTCGCCTCTCATGAACCGGGGTGCTTTATTATCGAGAATCCTCTCGCCTCTCAAAAACCGAGGTGCCTGATTATCGTGATTCCCCTCGCCTCTCACGAACCGGGGTTCTTGGTTATCATGAGTCCCCTCGTCTCTCACAAACCGGGGTGCTTGATTATCATGAGTCCCCTCGCCTCTCACGAATCGGGGTGCTTTATTATCGTGAGTCCCCTCGTCTCTCACAAAAAGGGGTGCTTGATGATCATGAGTCCCATCGCCTCTCACGTAACGGGGTGCTTTATTATCGTGAGTCCCCTTGCCTCTCACGAATCGGGTTGCTTGATCATCGTGAGTCCCATCGCCTCTCACGGACCGGGTTCTTGTGAGACCTCCTCAATCTTCATGACTGTCTTCCTCAATTACAGGCAAAGTGCTATCCTGCTGAAACATTTGGCTAAGAATTTCAGTTGGC
The DNA here is from genome assembly GCA_032362435.1 of Melikaiella ostensackeni. Classification (NCBI taxonomy): domain Eukaryota; kingdom Metazoa; phylum Arthropoda; class Insecta; order Hymenoptera; family Cynipidae; genus Melikaiella; species Melikaiella ostensackeni. The sequence goes on from JAUMHM010086460.1 coordinate 9,972, forward strand.
TTCACAATTTCAGACAGGTACCTTGCATGGACTAGCTAGTATACTATGCTGCAATATGTGAGCAGCAGCCAACAATCCTACTTCCGTTGGCACATTCACATGCATATTCTAACAGTCCATAAATACCGGTATTATTTGGCTTATATTTTACAAAGAATCTGTACACTTTTCGTGAAATGTGACGAGATTGAACTTGCAATTTTAATACATTAGATTGTTCTTTAACGTATTGTAATTCGATCTGGCCATCTTTATCAATCATTCCATCTAAGTATGACGCTGCCTGTGATAATTGATATGTTCCAGTGAACAGAATTTTCAAGCCTCTTCCTGTTATTTCTGGAAAGTCCAAGATGTCGTCTGATGAGACACTTTCAAAGACAAGTTTCTTTCGGAACCAACCTTCTTTTTCTGCCTCAATAGCCAAAGTGTTCTCAACATCTCTTCTGACTTTCATTCTTTCTGTGATCTCATTCGAAAACTCCGCATCAGACTGTAACCTTTTACCGAATTGATTATTCAAGAATGATGCAGTTCGGAAGTAGGTACCAATATTCGGAAGCAATTTTTTGTCCAATTTGTGGTCTGAGAGCGGATATTTTTGCTTCAGTATCCCGTGACAGCTTCCACTGCCCAACGAATTTTTGTTACATAGCGGGACTCATTGGATTCTTTTGTTGCCAATTGCTTACGTCTCCTTTTCAATGCAGGCATTAATGCGTTGAGTTTTTTGAGCTCTAACTTAGCTATCACATCTCGGAAGCCACGATCGAGAACCACATAATCGTTTTCTTCCAATAACTTGCACAAACCGTTCGGATCCTGTGAAGAGTTCTTAAGACCTCTGAATCATTCAGATTCGTAGAATATGGTCCTAACATATCAATCACGTACCCGTCACTTGTGCAAATTGTGAAAGGCTTACAAAGTGGAACTTTCTTCTGACCTGAATAAGACTTCCTTTGAAA
>JAUMHM010086461.1:0-10939 GCA_032362435.1 Melikaiella ostensackeni
CCAAGGTGGTAAGAGAGGGGATTGACGAGTGACAGATTTTGACTCTTTACTGTTTCCGTGGACATACCTGTTTAAGGCCGTCAACTTCTTCATTTTAATTTGTAAATAGAATAAATATTTCCTGTGTGGAAAGAGAAGCTAAAAGAACAAAGAATTACACTGATTCAATGAAAGGCATTTCATTTAAGAAGAAGACAGAATTAATAACCGAGATCCGGAAACTTAATTGTGACCAATTAGAAAACTTCTCCTTGAATTAAACGCATCTCATTGAATTAATGCATTTTTTTCTTGTTTTTCTCACCTATTCCCAACACAGAAAATATTTCATATTTTGTTTACGAAAAAAACTTTCTTCTTTGAACAAAATAATTGCTGCTATCACAAAATAATTTTATTGCTTAAACAAAATTATTTTGTTAAGAGTACAAAAGTTTGTTTTGCTCGACTGAAAAAAAATGTTGAGCTTACAAATATTTGGATCATTCAACAAAACTATTCTGTCAAGTCTTCAAAATTTTGGTAGAGTCTGAAAAATAATTTCATTAAGCTTACAAGCATTTTGTTCGTTCAACAAAATTAATTTGTTCAATGTACATAATTAATTTGTTGTGACTACCAAATTTTTTGGATGGATCAACCAAACGTGCCTATGTAAGAATTTGGTTCGCTCAATGGAACAGTTTTGTTGCTTCTATAGCAACCAAAAAATGTAGTTGGTACGCTAAAATTTATTAATTAGATACGTAAATTTATAAATTAAATAATTAATTATTGAATTTTATAAAAAGCCAAACGTCAAAGCCACAATTCACGAGGGACTTTCAAACCTAAGCCTACCGCTTACAATCAGACTGTGTCAATTACTCAGTTCTCATGATTTTCCTTATCTGTACCTGCTGCTCTTTCGGCCTCAAAGAACACATTCTCATCATAATATTCACGCTTTGAGCTCGATTTCTGTGCTCACCGTATGATATATACAAATAAATAGTTAAAAAGACGATTAAAAAAATTATCTTGATTTAAGATTGGTCCTATAAAGAAATGTTTAACAGCTTTTTTATTTGACCTATTAAAAGCACAAACTCTATAGTTTTGACTATTTTTTTCTTATCTCGCGTCGTTTGGCACAAAAATTAAAATAAAAATATTCCAATACTATTTTCTATACTTAAAATACAAAATATGCCTCCTAACAGAAAATATTTAGAGGCAAGTTTAGAGGTCTTCGTAAGAGCAACAATTTTGATATCTTAACTTTCTTTTGTATTCCACGTTATTTGACTCAAAGTTTGAATTTTCGATTTTTTAAGGAAATTCAAAAAGTTGTCATGACAATCTTGTAGGACTTCCAAAAATAAACGTTCTTCTTTCCTTGACTTTTTTTCATATCGTGCATTGTTTGGCTCAAAATTCTTATTTTCGTTTCTTTTTTTTGAATCTTAGAAATGCTATAACTCCCACAATTTTCTTTTCAGTAAAAAAAGTCATGATAATAATTTGTTCGACTTTTTGAGTACTATGAATATGCGTACATGGAATTTGTAAATTTGAAAAAACGTATTCTCAAAATTTTCTCAAAATGCTCCCACTTTTTGAAGTTTCGTCCAAAATGGCTGGCTAACAAACTCGGCCTTCATTTTAGGACACTGAAAAAGTATACCAAAGGCCAATCGAATCGGTCAATTCTTTCGAAAGTTATCGTGCTCACAAACTAAAAATCTACAGACACACACACAGGCAGACACATTCGTAAAAACATATTTTCCGGGATCAGGGGGTCTCAAAACGTGGACATTCGACAAAAATGGGGGGTCAAATTTTACACTAATCTAATACATTCTATGATGAGAATGTAAAAAAGTCGTTTCAAAATCGTTCAATATCTTCAGTAAGGAAAGAAATCTTTGAAGATTACCGAGGATGGAAGATGTTAACCGATTTATACTATCTTTTTTTTTTTTATTTTCTCGTAATAATATAACATAGCTAATGCCCTATTAAAATTCGATTTAATACTATTTTACAAGATTTTGAATTTTTTCAACCGGCTCAAATCTTTTAGGAATGGAAGGGTCTTGGGGGGCCCATTGCCGAGCCCGTTGCTTTACTGGAGTGACCATCCATTGTTAGAGGATTAGTGCCGGTATAGCGGACGGGCAGTGTCCATTTGATCGCCGTTTACCTGCTTGCTTCGCCCCAACTACCGATCTTGGAAAGGGGTAGGGGTGCGACCTTTGTTCGCCCGTAGTACGTAGTACCTGAGCTGCATGAGGGGAAGTTCGGTCGGTAAAGGAAGCAGGTAGACGGCGATCAAATGGAAATCGCCCTAGCGGACTGTTGCTTTCCTTGCGCGAGTGTCCCATTGTTTGAGGATTAGACTCGGTTATACAGAAATTAAAATTTTGTGAAATATTATTCAATCGAATTTTAATACGCTATATCAGTTTCCTTATTTTATTACGAGAAATTAAAAAGAAAATAGTAAAAAATCGGTTCATATCTTCAATCGCTGTTGAGCGTTAGAGATTTATTTTCTTTTATCTTAATTTTTTATCTTTTGCATAAATTATTCGGGATACGGAAAATAGTCTCAGACAAATGTTTTACCTCTCTGGTTTCTTTGACTGATTCAAAAAATAAAATGTCAAAATTTCAATAATTGTAGGCTAAAATCGTGTACAAAGAAACTTTGTTGCAAAACTTGTTTATGTTCTTTTTACATAAACTATGGGTCAGACGCAAAAATGCGCAAAAGAAGTTTTATGCGTGTTACCATAATGTACGTGATTCTGAAAACGAACCTACAAAATATCCATGAGCAACGCAGAAAAATCGATTTTTATAATTTTATATATTTTGTATAATTTAATTTATATTTAATTTATATATTCTTATAAATATATAATTTTATATATTTTTTCATAATTTCAGGAGATACAGTATGATTTCTAAGAAAATGTTTAATTAACAATATCTAGAGAATGGCCATGAAATCGCGAAAGCACCTCATACCGTCGGATTCAGGAGACCATTCTGCACAATATCCTCTAAAAAAATTCTGGGGACATATTAAAGCAGACCAACATGCTCCTGTGTCCCGGACTATCATCTATTGCTTTAAGAAAATCTAGACCAGAACCCCAACAAAAACGTTATAAAATCACTTATAAACTTTAGCGTTATTTCGTGCTGCGAACTGGCATTTCATTTTTCCCGTGCGTTTGACAGTTCCAGTGCTTCTGTGCACGGCTGTTTTAGAGTGAGCTCCGCGAGTCGGCCAGAACCGATAACTGACGAGCTTCACCCAACTCCTCCAGCCTTCACTTTGGATATCCATCCGTGACGAAATTTTTTAGAAATGTTAAACTTCAGTCACCTTTTTTTTAGGGGTAATACATAGGTCATGTGGAATTGGTGTTTAATCTCGTTTCATATACCTATCCAGGCTTCAACAAAAAAACTTGTGCCTGAAACTAATTTCAAGCATTGATAGAAAAAATTTCAAATATCAAGATCCTTCTAGTATTAACTAATAGCAAATTAGGTAAATTTACATTCTTGCATAATTAAAAAATTGCGACAATTGTACTATCAAAACTTATATTGTTCTTGTTTTTTCCATTATCAATATATTCATCATGTTCAAATTTAAAAATATAAATTTCTATAATGAAGAATATAACCAGTAGAGATGGAAGTTAAAAGAATCAAAAATGTATTGATTACTACACATTACAATACACATGTATCACAACACATTTTATATTCTTGCAAATTCTATCTCTACTTGATATTTGCACCGTGGTCAGCAGCTGAACATCTTCTCGATAAAGAATATAATATAACCTTTTCAATGTTAGAGTTAGAATACAACGGTTTTGATTCTATAAAATGATGCACATATACGTAACTTCGATTTGTTCTATGTTGAACTTTCATTGACAGTTCAATGATATTCACTTCGAATCGAATTGAGCGCCTCGAAAGTTAAGAAATTCTACTTTCGAACTGCTCTGCTCAGATAGGGTTCGTTTCGATTCGAACTGTCCAGTTCAAAAATTGAATATTTCGACTTTCGACGCACCTCAAATTGTAGTTCAGTTCGATTTGAAGTGTTTCGCACACCTCCACCTTATACATTTGTAAGGTATACAAACGTAGACCCCTGTAATATCATAACCCGAAGCACACAGCCGTTAGCGGGCCTCATCATCAGGAGAAAAAAAACGCGCAGTCGCGATATCCTCCACCCACGCTAATACAGTGAGAGGGGGTACGCGGCAGAAACGATGTATGAAAAATAAGTGCTGGTCCCGAATGTTTTAGAGTGCACACCGTTAAAAGACCTGATGAATGAATCCTAACTTTATTAATGTTGTTTCGATAAAAATAAAAGAATGTATTGAAATAAAGAAAGAAAAGTATTTCTCATAAAAAGAAAAATTGGATATGATGAGTTCTCACTAGAGAGAGAGCTATTATAAATTAATTTTGTATATCGAATATAATAAGAAATAAGTTGCGAAGAATATGAAAGAAATATACATATCTATAGATGTAGACTCATATCCAGTAAATAGAGAGATAGAATAATTATAGTAAAAAGTGCACACGTAGATAAGATAGTAGATAGGTACATGATTATAGCATAGAGACCTGTAAGTCAAAAGCGAGAGAAAAAGAGAGAGTGAAAATAGGTTCTTTAGAAAAAGATAGAGATAGAGTTCTAAGGGGATATCAATAATTTTTATGTACACTCATTCCATCCGTATGTTTTAAATAAATAATCCTTACGATTATAATTGAAATTTAATGTCTCTCTATTTCTTCTCCCGAGTCGAACCATTATTAATAAAAATTTACATATTAGAGGACTAAGAACATTACATTGGCACCCGAACGTGGGACTCGAGGCGTGGAAAAAGAAGTAAAGAATCTAAAAAGAGCATGAGTGCACAAGAGGCACTAGATAGGTTACGTGGCGAAAAAGAATTTAGAAAAATTTATATACAACCACCAACGAGTAGAAGAAATGTACCACAGGGAATGCTAGAATTGGACAAATTTCTATTAGAAAAGAAGAAAGAAAAGTATACAAAAGAAGAAAATAATTACCAAAAGAAGAACCAAGAAGAATAAGAAAGAATGGAAAAAGCAGGTGAAATGGAAACAAGAACAAACACAGCAGCGAATAAGAGCATGGAAAATGATAATGAAGAAATCATGGAAAATGTGGATGTTACTATTACAGAAAATAATAAACAGAAACAACGAGAGAAGAGTACAGCATCAGCAATCACACTACAAGCTATTGCTGGAATGCTACAAGAAATGGAAGAGAGAATTAACAAGTAGATCCAACTGGAGAATGACGCAAGAAGCAGACGAGAAGCAGAAAAAGAAATCCTACACCAAGAAAGAATAAATCGCATGGAAAAGGAGATGGATAGAATATCACAACGTACACAAAATGCAATTCAGGAATGGAGACCGAGAATACCGGAACTCAACTCCCCAAGAGAACAAAGAAGACCTACGAGCAGCCCTAGAAGCTTCGAGCGAGAAGACAATACTCGAAGACCAAACATACAATACATACTACCGGAATTCACTGGGGAAAAGAACCCTATGACTTATATTAACCAGTTGAAACAGTACTGGGAAGCAGTACAACCTCCTGAAAATGAGACTCACTATTTTATTGAAAGGTCGTTCTCTGGACCAACCATCAACTGGTGGCAGATAATCAAAGATGAGGTACATGATTTTAACTCCTTTGAAACGAAATTTCTGAAACGATACTGGGGTGAACAAGCTTAATACGAGATTAGAAGGAAACTAGAGTTTGGATGCTTTTCAGCCAGCCAGGAATCATCGAGAACCGAATATGCTATTAGCCTCTACGTAGAAGCTACACAGTTAAACCCTCCGTTAACAGAAAAAGAAGCAATACAGAAGCTAGCAAGGCATTTCAATAAAGATATTAAATACGCAATTATAGGACGAGGGATTAACCACGTAAAACAACTCATCGAGTTGCTAGAAAGCTTCGATAGGGAAACCAGAACAAAGAGAAATGTAGAAAATGGGGAGGCTCAGACATGAACACGTGAATTTACCACCACAGCCCAACTGGAGATTGCCTTCGAATGGAGGGCAACAGCAAAGAGGTAGCACGCGTTACACTGCACCGCGCTCAACACAACAGCAAATTCGACCATGGTAATGGACGAACCAATCAGAATCCAGGACAGTCTCGCGTATCATGGACAGGGGGGCAGATTCACCAGAACGAGGGAGGACCCTGGAAAAACCAATCACAACCTACATACAAACTCAGAAATATAAATATAGATCATCACGGGGAACCAACGATGACAGAAGAAGAAGCCTCATTAACACAGTATAGGGCGGAAAACGAGGAGGAGCTGCGCTCTTAAAGGGCGAACGCGAGAGAGATGCGGCACCTGATATCGTCTATCATGTAAATGGTCTATACGACCCAAGGGATGATCTGATGGAGGAAGAAGAACTACAAAGAATTAAGCCAAGATCGAGATGCTATGTAATGGACCTTGCGATAGGAGAAATCCTCACCCAAGTATTATTTGATACAGGGACTGAAGTAACATGTCTATCAGAGGAATTTATTAAAGTCGATGAGAAAATATTTCAAAATTACCCTATGACATCAATGAAAGGAGTAGCCGTAAAAGGTCCTTTGGGAGGCAAAAGAGTCAAGTTGAGAAAACGAGTAAACATAAACATATCACTGCCGCCAGGAAGTGCCACCATCAACTTCCTAGTCATACCATGGTTGTCCAGATCATGCATATTGGGTATCGATGTATTAGAAAGTCTGAGGAGTTACATCAACCTTGAAAAAAGGATGCTGATTTTCTATGGAGTAGAAGGAGCACCCACTGTAAAGATAAAAAATGAGGAAGAAGGTACAAATGAAGACGCATACGGACATCGAAAAAATTAATGACCAGGAAGATATGGACACTGAATCACTTGAATCCACAATACACCACCTACAATATCAATGTTCAGAAGAGCTGAAAAGGGACCTGATAGATTTGAGACTAAAACAAAAAGAAGACAAGAGAATCATGGAATACCAGGTAGGTGAGGAGGTGCTCGTGAAAACGTGTAACATGTCAAGTGTGATAGATGGTAAGATAGCAGAATTTCTGGCCTTATATGAAGGACCATTTTTAATAAAAAAACGAATTGCTCGAAATACCTACATCCTGGAACATCCTGACAGCAAACAGCAAAGAAGTCAGTTCCATGCAATGGACATAAAAAAATATTGGAGGGAAGAGGAAGACAACAAACCTGTGAAGAGTAATGAGCTGAAAGGAGGAAAGAGGCAGAGCAATGAGGAAAGCGACGCTCAAGGAAATACTAACACGAGGCTAGAGGATGGACGAAGTCACCCCATGGAACTTAAGGGAACGACAGAGAAAAAGAGGGGTGAAAAGAGACAGCAAGAGTAGTGGGGAGAGGAAAAGAAAGGATAGCAGTGAAGTGACCGGCGAAAGAAACACTCACATCCCCTCAAGGGTTAAACCAATACCCAAAACCGGGAGCATGAAACCTAAGGACCCAGGATCAGGAGCAGGAGTAAGAGTAAAGGATAAATCGCTGTACCGAGCAATAACCTAAGTCAGTATCTTTCGAGAAGCCCTCAAGAGCAAGTCAAAATGGAAATAGCCACTCAAACGAATATTCAAGAGGACACGGGAAGAAGCGTAGCCACGCAGGCACGTAAGGAGGGAAGATCAATGCGCAACGTAATTGCGATCGAGCAATGCAACAAGGTCCTGATAGGAGTACCAAGAAGACTGTCAGAGAAGCGGCGAAAGGCGCCACACAAGCGGGAATAAACACCATCAGTATACAAACAGAGAAGATACCCCGAAGTGTGCGAAAACAAAGCACAAATACGGAAGAGGAAGTATTTCTTGCAATGGAGATTGGAGAAACTTGAAGGAAGATGGCGAAGACCGAGGACACTCACAGGCACACAAACCAGCATGGAGATCAGAACACTGAGGAGATAATAGAAGTAAACTGCGTCAACGTTCTGCAATTCTCCTATCGAGGAAACGTGCCTGTCAAATACAGGGTGAGGGAGATCAGAGATGAGAGGACTGATGAACAAGGTGCAAGTGTCGGCCGGCCATGGTCAAAGGACCCCCTGGGACTGACAGTGACGGCCAACGAGAATCAACCAGTGGTGCAAAAGAGTGAGGTAAAAGGACGTTTGAATAGACAAGACAAAGTATACAAAGAGATCACGGGCGAGAAAAGGAAGAAAAAAGTCATTGTCCGTCGAGTGAAGAAGATTGAAGCAGCAGCTAAGAGAAGAAAAATGAAAGAACGATGGACTACGTCCCTGGCAGAATGTAGAAAATGGCACCCGAGTCACGAGTGGATGCAAACAAACCAAGTAACCAAACCAGATTATAATAATTTAGAAGACTATTTAAGATTAAAATTCGACTTTTAAAAATCTATCTGTTTACATTTACGATTTGGATTCTGATTGTATCAATGATACAATCAAAATTCAAATGAGGGGCTGTTGTAAGGTACACAAACGTAGACCCCTGTAATATTATAACCCGAAGCACATAGCCGTTAGCGGGCCTCAGCATCAGGAGATACAAAAACGCGCATTCGCGTTATCTTCCACCCACGCTTACTGCAGTGAGAGGGGATACGCGGCAGAAACGATGTATGAAAACTGAGTGCTGGACTCGAAACAGGCACTTGGGGGGCCCGCCAGCGAGCGAGGTAGATCTGGAGACTCCAGGATACAGGCCACGGAGTTGCACTCCCGAAGCCGAGTGTCGTTCTCTAGTTTGTCGTCTAGGCGAACAGGTCAGAGAATTGCACTCTCGAAACCGAGTGCGAGGGCGGCAAACGTCAGCTATCTCTCTCGTTATACGAGGATAAAGGGGCGCGACTTAGCGTAACATTTGCAAGTATTTTTCGGTGGGAAACAGTGGGAAAAATTCGAAGTCCAAGATTAGGTTTTGTGACTTGGCTTAGAATTATCCTAACATCTCTAAAGTAAAAGAGACAAACAGGCTAGAGAGTTTTACTCTCGAAACCGAGTATGCCAATGTTTTAGAGTGCACAACGTTAAAAGACCTAATGAATGAATCCGAACTTTATTAATGTTGCTTCGATAAAAATAAAAGAATGTATTGAAATAAAGAAAGAAAAGTATTTCTCATAAAAAGAAAGATTGGATATGATGAGATCTCACTAGAGAGAGAGCTATTATAAGTTAATTTTGTATATCGAATATAATAAGAAATAAGTTGCGAAGAATATAAAAGAAATATACATATCTATAGATGTAGACACATATCCAGTAAATAGAGAGTTAGAATAATCATAGTAAAAAGTGCACATGTGGATAAGATAGTAGATAGATTCATGATTATAGCATGGGCGTAGAGACCTGTAAGTCAAAAGCGAGAGAAAAGGAGAGAGAAAATAGGTTCTTTAGAAAAAGATAGAGATAGATTTCTAAGGGGTATCGATAATTTTTATGTACACTCATTACATCCGTATGTTTTAACACTAGAAGGGCCGGGAAAATCGTATACCCACATTTTCACAGATTTAAGCAATTTAATGTTTCCTTTTGTGTAGGTCGTATTACTAAGTATCCAATCATAGGAAAAGTCATAAAACGTTGGCGCCCCAAAAAAACTTTTGAGGGGCAGCAGCGTTTTGAATGTCAAAAAGGTCCAAATTGGACCCTCCGGCCCTTCTCATCCTTCTAATAAATAATCCTCACGAATATAATTGGAATTTAACGACTCTTTATTTCTTCTCCCGAGTCGTACCATTATTAATAAAAATTTACATATCAGAGGACTAAGAACATTACTCATTGATCTTGAAGAGTGCAAAAATCTCTATAAAGAGATAATGTTTCCTGATGATAATTCTCAACAAATTATATTTATGAAAATTTTCTAGTATTATAAATCTTTGATCAAAGAAGTCGTTAGTGATACGAATTACTAACAATATGCTTGTAAAACATCATTATTGAATATATGAACAATTTAAATCCTGAGATAAACTTTTTGCAGTTACTATCTACCAACCTAAAAAATCAAAATACGTAGGGTTTTGATCTTTTATAGAAGCCTTGTTTGTAACTGAAAATGGGTACATCTGAGTTGTAATAGTGTTAGACAGTAATATAAATTAATATAACATGTGAAAAAAGAAATACCAACTAAAGACTACGTGTTTACGTAGTATAGGCCTGTCTTAAACCTGTCTGAAATATGCGCGCGCTTACACGCGCGCCAAATAGTTTATTATTTAAAGAATATTATGTATATTAAATGTTTATAATTATTTTATGTTATATTTAATCATAATTAAAAAATTTGATTTTTTTATGGATCATTACCTAATAACTATCTTTATATCGTATCAAATGTATCCTCTAGTTTGATACATGTAATTTCTAATCCCTAAAAGCTTAGCGTGTTGGAGCGAACGAACGAGTGATCGAGTATTCAAGCGTACGAGCGGATAAGCGAGAGAGCGCGAAATAGCGCAGCCTCATCTTATTCTACATAATTTTACTTAATGTTACTGTACAATTTCAGCTACCCTTATGCTTCCATGTGACTTTCGTTTGTGACGCTACTTTTTTAATCAAAGATAAAATTTGGTGGTCTCTCTAAATAGCGCACAACGGACCCTAATCGAACTAAATGAAGCTAACCAAAATAGGTAATTTTAAGATAATGTTCTAAGCAAACGGTTTAGACAATAAGTAAAACATAGGTTTTTGGGCGCCAGTCCTTTCTTGGGACAAAGGTAAATCAATTTAACCAAAGTGAGTGAGAAAAAGATGAAGATACTAGGAATCTACATTCCA
>JAUMHM010086462.1:0-10939 GCA_032362435.1 Melikaiella ostensackeni
CAGCGAAATAAAATCTCAACGACAGCGTCTCAAGCGATCATGGAGCCAGTACTATTCGAGAAACCCTTAGAGATCATATTAATCGACTTTTTCGGACCGATAACAAAAGCAAAGTTTGGTTATGAATATGTATTAGTCATGATTGATACTTTCACCAAGTATATCAAACTATACCTTATAAGGAATGCAACTTGTGAAGTAGCCGTTAAGGAGCTAGATCACTTTATCACGACAATAGGAAAGCCAGACAAGGTACTATCAGAACACGGCACGCAATTCACCTGCCAAGATGAAAAGCAAGCGTCAGATGAAAGAAACATCAAATGATACTTTCATCAATTAGGCATCCGCAAGCCAATATAGTTGAGCGAGTAAACCGAGAACTGGCGCGACTTTTCAGGACACTTTTGCCACCCGATAAACATAGTACCTGGCTTGCACAATTAGACAATGTGGAAACCATAATGAATGAGTCTCACCACGACACTACTGAGACAACGCCGTATGAGGCTTTATGGGGCCGAAAGTCCAAGAGATGGTGGGAGAAGTTCTTACCCCCCCATTCCGCCTCAACCACAGGTCACTCGACAAAAACAGATTGCCACATTAACACAAAGAATCAAAAACAAACGATCGATGCTCCTCAAGAATATAAACAAGGAAAGAAAAGGAATCACGTTTGAAATATTAGGAGAGTGGGTGTTAGCGGAAGCTTGCAACGTTTCAAACGTGACTTCTGGAATGATGGCAAAATTTCTATCTCTCTACGAGGGTCCCTACACAATTCGTAAGAAAGTAGCGACCAACGTATACACTCTGTGGAACCCTGTAACGGACAAGGAGAGGTGGCAGTATCATGCCGACGATCTTAGGAGATACAGGAAGCCAGAGAATGAAGAAGAGAGGGAGAAACTCGCCTAGCGAGAAATGCTTACACCACTTAAGCGGAGGAGGAAGCGAGCGAGCTCAGTTTACTGAAGAGCTTTGAAGATGACGGACGCTTGCTGTGAATACGCGATTTTGGACACCAACCGCCACGATGCAATGTGGACGACGAAGAAGTGGCCTGCGTTGAGGTGGAGACCAACGCCCATCCAACGCTTAATACAAGACCGAGGTTCATCTCTACTTTAAATTGTCGGGCACCTCGACCCAAAGGAACCACGGTATCAGAGGTGAACACCTGCCGATTCCCACGGGACGTTAGGAAAAGGGGCACCGATACCCAGAAGGATATACCAGATGAAGGCGACCCGATAAGAATCGCAATTCCCAGGGAGATTAACGCCACACCACCTCAAAAGACGGCGGCAACAACCCCAGATGAGATGGAAATCGAAGACCTACTTGAGACACTCCAAAATGAACATCCTAAAGGAAGTCTTGAGGATGAAATCGCTCGATTGGAACTAATCACTTAAAACAGTAGTAATGAAAAAGAGAACAAGGTGATCTTCGACGCGAAACTAGTCGAAGAAATTCTGCTGGAACTAAATACGATCGGTATTGCGTCACCCAGAGAACACGCGATTGAGAAAACATGGGACCTTAAAAAAGGAAGCTACGCAAGGCCGCACAGCAGAGGGTAGCCCATTGTTAAAAGAAGGCCTCTACGGAATTCGTCACACCAGACAAGATGCCTTACTGGAGGACCTATTGAAAGACATCACTAACTGTCCAAAAAGGAAATCCAGCGAGAAGGTAGTGGAACCGAAGAAAAGTAACGCCCGACAACAACCAAGGGACGACTTTAAATGTCTGGGAGTGAAGAGCGGGAGCCAAGGCATGAAGTACGGCCTTGGCAAGCGAAAGACGAGCGGCAAGGCATTCATCACAGACTGCATAATCACACCAGGACCCTCACAAACAGCAGCTACTACAAACACAGCTGCTGGCCAGGAGAAACGTGCAACCCCGCCTCAGCCCTTGCCGAAACCCGACTCCATGAAACTACCTGAGTGTCGCCAACACCTGACGTGGACGTTCGTGCCCATGTAAGATTTTGAGCTGATGGGGTAGCAAAGAATCAAGAGAGTCAGAGTCGCGAGCGAAACGCGACAGTTCAGATCTTCCCTTCGAAGGCCAAACTTCGTAGGGGGACACACGAGGGCACAGCGAGGTCCACCTCGTACTCTGGTTTCTGATTCCCTGTGTCCAGGGGGGAGTTTAAGAGTCCTACTAGGATTTCGTCGCTATGCGTTTCATCTACGAAGGCCCCACTTAAATTCGTCACTTCTACTCTTAACTACTCAGTGAAAAAAAATCACAAAAAAAAACGGCACATAGATTAAAAGAAAGCTTATTTTATTCCACATCACGTAATGTAGCACTCATCCAAATAAGACATTAAGTTTCAAGAATACTGCGTGCGAAATGTAAAAAAGCGTGGATTTTTGATGCCTGGTCGTCGTTACTTAACTTTAACTCACGGTTTGTTCGCAAATAAATATTTTAAAATTCCGAAAAAAATCACAGAAATTCTTTCATTATTTAACTGAACATAGTTATCAATTAAAACTCAATATATACAAAATTGTTAACATATTATGCACTTAATCATAAGGATGCTATTTTTCTTACTTAATACAATACAAACTTGCACTTGGGCTCAAAAGAATTGTATAAATTTTGGTAATACAGTAATGTGAAAATGGAATAAATAATAACTAAATTTAACTTGTTCTGAACAATATTAATTTCGAGCTCAGGGCTTCCTTGTGTTGGTGTGAAGCCACAGCAGGGTGCTCCTAACGGCATTCAGAATTTTTCTCCTCGCTATAATGTGGAGCCTGGAAAGAAGAAACAGATACCCCCGCATCCACAGGCGTAGGCAAAGGGGCCTTAATCCGGGAGCCACATAGCAGAGCTGTTTTCAGCTGAATTTTGAATAATTTCAAAAATTTTACATACTTAATGTAAAAAATGAAAATGCAGAGATGACATGAATGGTAAAAATTTTTAAACTATTCAAGATTTCGAAAATTCTCGCAATATACATCAAGAATATGTTGATACAGACTTTTTTCATTAAAGTTTGGTGTCAATCGGTTGGATATATTAGGCTGCAGAGGTGAGCACAGGTGAAAAATGTAATTTTTGTACAGTCATTCAACAATAAACAATCATACATTTTTCATTCAAACCTTTAGCCTGATATTTGACCTAGAAATCTATGGCAACATATCCTTGATATTCTTTCCAGAAAAACATGATATCTTTATCCATTTTGAACTTTAGTTAATCGTACTCATACGATATAGGTCAATATTAAACAGCCCACTTTGTCGCTTGTCAATATGGGTGAACTTCGAAGTGAATTCTGTCTGAAGTTGAACCTTACTGACAAGCGACAAAGTGGGCTGTTCTAATATGAACGTACACATATTTTGTGTTGAAAGTCGATTTTTTCACCTGCGCTCACCTTTTTATCCTAATCTATCGAAGCAATTGGTAGTTTGGTACCCATTTTTAAGCAGGAGTCAGTAGAAATAGATTCTCGATATATATTGCAGGAATTTTCGATTTCTGGAATAGTTCTTAAGGAAAAAAAAATTAAATTATTTCTTCTACAACCATTGTGCCATTATTATAAAGTCAAAAAAGCTTCAACAAAATAGAAAATATTAAGCCACGCTTTTCATTTTGGAATGAAGTTTTATTTATTCAATTAGCTTTAAACGAAAATTTATTGAACAATTAATTTGATTTTTCAAATTCAGTAAATTAATAATTTAATTTAAATTATTTTAATTGAGCGTAACTATCTTAATTTTTTTTAATTACGAAAATACATAAAAATCCACCAAAATCATCTGCGATCAAAAAAATGCGTCAAATAGAAGTACATGAATTTGTGGAATAAAACTCGGCCAAGTTATTTAAAAAAAAATCATCACAAATTATTCATTAACTTTTTTAATAAAGTACCCTATTATGCAAGTTCTTAAAATAAATCATAAAAAGCCATGCTAGACATTATAAAACTTGGCAGGAATGAATGTGTAAGCAAAATGATTTTCAAACATTGCTGGATATAGAAGTGGTGGTATAGTATGGAAAAACTGCCCAAGTCTGAGTTTATAAGTAGTATTTCAATGAGAAGGTATCGAAAAATATTAAGTTTTTCATTCGCAGTTCTAATAGGGATGAAAACTTTCTTGTGGGAGTCAAAACCACTCCCCTAAAGTTTCATTGAAAAAACAATAATATCTTCTGTTTTCGCCTCGTAGATACAGTCAAAAAGCACTAAAAGCAATACAATTCTTATTTGAAACAATTTTTTTGATGGGGTCTAAATTACAAGAAAAAATAGTCGGAGCAATTGAATTTACACCTGTATTAATAATGCCATTGAAATATTTGTTACGCTACCTAAATGATCTTGAAATTGATAAAATTCGACTTTTTCGTTATTTTCTTAGAGTTACATCAATTATCTCGACTATTTGACCATGAAGTGTGTGATGTATGTTATCAGAAATACACTTTTGATTTGTTGCAACAATAATATATGAAGAATGTAGACATTTAAAGAATTTTTGTTGCGTTTGAATTATAAGAACATACCCAAAAGTGACATATTGTTTTTTATTTCACGGTAGAATGAGTTTTGAGTGTCTAAATGAAGTGAAAATGTTTTCCAGTACACCTAAATTTTTTGTTATGGGTTTCTCACTTCGCAGACAAAAATTCAGGCACAATAGATAACATTTTCATTTAACTTAAACACCAAAAAGTCCTTTTATCGTGAAATAAAAAGCAATATTTCACTCTTACATATTCTCTTGTAATTCAGAGTCACTAAAAATTATTTGTCAACCTTCTTCATATACTATTGTTACAATATACTGCAAATAAATTCCCGATAACATATATCACACATTTCATGGTTACACGGTTTTATGGTTGTACAGGTAAAATTGAATTACCCCGAACTTTTTTTTCTGGTAACTTAGATCTCTTTAAAAAATTTTTTGGTCTTCAAACAGGACGAAGAGAAGAGAAGACTATAACTAAATTAGCAGATCAATTATTTTCGAATCCGAGCATGTACCGGCTATAAAGCCGACTACAAAATGATCAAATAACAAATTCAAAGTTAAAAGAGCTGCCAATTTCTAATTATCAAGTTCAGCGATCACGCTTTTATATGAAGCTATAAGGTCTATTATACGAAATGAAGTTTTATGGAAATAATTTCAGTAAAACCTTTGCTTTTCTCTGACATAAATATTTAGAAGGCTAAAAACGCTACTTTTCATCAAATTTACCATTTTCATATCGAATTAATTGCTGTAGTGCGAACATTATATGCATTTTTGGTCGATTTTACCGAAAAATAATGATTTCACGAAAAATGTTGAATACGGAAAAGTTGTATTTTTATGAAATACACAATTTCTTTGCAGACAATTTGTATATAATGTTGTTAGCAAAAAGCAATTAGGCTTTTTTTGGTGAATATTTTCCCTAAAACTACCCTTCGAAGAATCTAATACTTCGTTTTTGTGGGTTTTTGACTTTTTGGGCACCTACTATTAGGAAAAAAAATGGCCAGCAAAATCGCTGACACGATCGCACAGAAATTTGCCTGGAATTAGAAAAAATCTTTCGAATGACCCATATATTTGGCTAATTAGTTTAAAACGTTTGAAATGTACGTGAAAACGCTATTTTTTACTGAACGGTCGTTCCGCAATAATACTAACTATTTAATTAATTGATGAAAGGTTCGCGAGTTAAGTAATTGTTTATTTGAACTTATATTTTGTAGTGAAATTCGGAAAATTTGAAAAGAAATATCAATTCACTACTTCGTCGATGCCCCCTTACCTACGACTTTGGATATGAAGGTATCTGTTTCTTCTTTCCAGGCTCCAGATTATAGCATGCAGAAAAGTTCTGAATGCCGGTAGGAGCACCCTGCTGTGACTTCAGACCAATATAACGAAGCGCTGAGCTTAAAATTAATATTGTTCAGAACAAGTTACATTTAGTTATTATTTATTTTATTTTTGTATCACTGTATTCACAAAATTCACACCATTCTTTTGAGATCAAGTGCAACTTTGTAGTGTATAAAGTAGGAGAAATAGCATCCTTCTGATTAAGTGCATAATATGTTAACAATGTTGTACATATTGAGTTTTAATTGATAGCTATGTTCATTCAAAATATTAAAGAATTGCTGTGATTTTTTTCGAAATTTTAAAATATTTATTTGCGAAAATATCGTGAGTTAAAGTTAAGTAACGACGATCAGACACAAAAAATCCACGCTTTTTTACATTTCGCACGCCGTATTCTTGAAAATTAATTTTTTATTTGGATGAGTACTACATGACGTGATGTGGAATAAAATAAGCTTTTTTTAAATCTATGTGCCGTTTTTTTGTGATTTTTTTTTGTACTGAGTAGTTAAGAGTAGAAGTGACTAATTTAAGTGGGGCCTTCCTAAATGAAACTCATAGTAGTTCCAAAGTTTGTTTAGGGTGGGGATAGGTATTTCCGGGGTACACGGATTCTGAGTAATGAGACAGAAGAAAAATGCCTTGGGTCTGAAACGACTCACGATAACCGAATCGGGTTAAAACCAATAACAGCTCCTTAAAATATGAAACTGAATCTTATTTCATAATCACAATTTTTATTTTATTTAGATTTAAATCTTTTCTTCTTAAATGGACGGAAATGAAATTTTCCAACTCAGGCCCAACTAGTAATTGCGCAATCTGGTCGGAATCCAGTCGCGCCCCAGTCGACTTTTTAACACGGGCACTACGAGATACAGGACAACTTCTCGCTATCGTCAGTCAGGATAATTCCCGAAATCTATGTTTTCATGTCTCGTCTCGCCCGAATGCATCTCTAGGGAGAGGGAATAAAATAAATAAAAAATTCTTACGTAATTGATGGTCGCCGTTCCTTTGCGATGAGAATTGAAAGCACGTCTTTTGCAAAGTTTTTGAAATAAGACCCTCCGTATAAGTGACATTTGCTACAAGAGTTGATGCAGGGACGATAATAGGAGAGTCGCAACTCTCATTAGTGAAAGCAAGCGTGAATTATAAATAAATAGTGAATATTGACATTCGTGTCCAATTCATTTCGCTCTTCTTACGACTCGCAATGCTTCAGGACTCCAGGTACTCTCAACAACATCCCCTGGGTTTGCCATTGTAATTTGTCAGACCTTCAGATTGATAACAATGCCGCCTGCCGCGCCGCGTCAATCCAATACCTCGTTGCCGCGCCGTTGCACCGAGATACGAACTTCACTCTACTTGACCCAGTTTCTTGAGTTCGATTTCATATTCTTCTTCAACAAAGTTGCTCACTCGCAGATTACTTGGTGACAAACTGGAATAAGTGGTAATTGCGTTAGTTTAATATTAGTCATCAAACTTGCGGAATTATCCCAGCAGTCTCGCGAGTCTCTCGAATTATCTATGTAGGTTGTATGTATGTACTATAGAGTTGACTTAAGTTCACCGATTAAAGCACTTCTGTCGCTTTATTATCAGTGTGATCAAACTCGTGATTACTTTAGATTCTCCTGATGGGTTCACTAACAGCCTATCCCTATACTTCCATGAAGGCTTCTCGTTTCATAAAACTAGCGAATTGTTGGAAATGAAAGACAATGGAATAACAAAATTTTGTTTGTGCTGATTGTTATTAAATAGACACTAGCATGATGTGAAAATGCTCATAAAACATCAGCTGATGCTTAAGGGCAAAAGGACAAGCGAAAGAATTCTTTTTCTTTGTGCTTCTTCGTTACTATTTCCAAATCTGACAAATTTTCCTACATTTTTTGACAATTAATTTTGACCAATTCGTTTAAGCCATTAGAAATATTCGTCCTCATTTTCTAACACTCAAGATGTCTATAAACTAGAGGGAAAATGGAGAGCCGAAATCAGTTGGATGTCGATTAGAATACGTCATTTTCCTACTTTGAACTATGATGAATATTTTTATCTTCAAAACATTTCACTCTGAAAAATATTCCTTCTTCGTAAATATCATACTTTCACATGAAAACCTTTCCTTCAATTTCAACGCATAGGTTCAACTTATATTTTTTGTGCACATCTGCATGGAAAGAGCTTCAATTTAAGCTATGCCCAAAAGAAATCGGACTGAAAGAACAGCTTCCAGCTTAGTCTTCCAAGAAACGAAACACCACATTTTTCGATGGAGCCATCTTCGAAAACAATCAAAATAAAAGAAAAAATTCCAGCATAGTGATCTGAAAAACGAAATTTTCTCATTTTACTAATTTTGTACCCGCTGATAACAAGAAAATATTACCGTAACATAGCAAATTTTATTTTTTAATGTACATATACCTGCCAATACCTTCAATTTCAGCCATCTTCGAAAATAATCCAAGTAAAAGAGAAGATTCCAGCATAGTGACGTGAAAAAATGAAATTTGCACATTTTTCAAATTTTTTTACCCACGGATAACAAAAAAGAAATACTATGACATAGACAATTTTATTTTTTTCAATGCACATCTGCATGCCAAGATCTTTAATTTCAACCATCTTCAAAGACAACTGAACTAAAAGAAAAGATTTCGAGATAGTGATCTAAAAAATAAAATTCCCTCATTTTTCTAATAAGATTGCCTGATGAGGATAGTGGTCGACTATTGAAACGTTGCAAGTGATAATTTTATCCTAACAATAAATTACTGTTTGCAAGAGTTGAAAGAAACCAGAAAAAGTTTATTATTTCTTCCGTTTCTAAAATTTGCTGATTTTTATCAATTTTTACCCATTGATAGCAAAAAACATCACCAAAATATAACAAATTTTATTTTTTATTGAACACCTATATGCCAATACCTTCAACTTGATTCATCTTCAAAGACAATCGACCTGAAAGAAAAGATTCGGGCATAGTGATCTATAAAAAAGAAATTTTCTGATTTTACTAAGTTTTTACCCACTTATAAGATAAAAGCAGTACTATGGGAAAGTGTTCTGAAAAAACGAAACTTCTTCATTTTCCTAATTTTTTAACCACTTATAACATAAAAGTAATGCTGTAACGTGGACAATTTTATTATTTAATGCAAAATTACGTCGATAAGACCTGTAAGGTTGTCCGATAAGGGTAGCGGTCCGCTATCGAAACGTTGCGAGTAATAATTGTATTCTAACAATAAATTACTATCTGGAAGAGTCGTGAAAAACCGGAAAAAGTTTATTGCATGTTTTGCTTCTAAAATTTTCTAAGCTCTTTACTTTTTTATCTACTAATAACAAAAAAACATCACTACAACATCGGAATTTATTCTTTAATGAACATCTACATGGCAATACCTTAAATTTCAACCATCTTCGAAGTCAATCGAAATGAAAAAAAAAAATTCTGGCATAGTGGTATGAAAAAACGCAATTTTCTCATTGTTATAATTTTCTATCCACTTATAACATAAAAGCAATATTATGACATAGACAATTTTATTATTTATTGCAAATCCACATGCCAAGACCTTCAATATCAGTCATGCCCGAATATAATCGGACTAATAGAAAAGCCAGCAGCATGGTGATCTAAAAAACGATGTTTCCTCATTTTTATAATTTTTTACCCACTGATAACAAAAAAAGCAACATTATGACGGAAAATTATATTTTTTCATAAACGTCTACATTTCAAGACTTTCAAAAAGTTTTAGCCATCCCCGAAAATAATTGAAATAATAGAAAATCTTCCAGCAATTTTTTTCATTATCATAAGGAAAACTTAATTTATGAAACAATGTGTCACTTAAATTTTTTTCTATGAAATTACAGAGTAACATTAAGTGTAACATAAACAATTAGTTTAATTTTGCCTTAAACATTTTTTTTTGTAATCTCTAAGGCTACGTAGATATTTAGAGTTTAACCTTTGATGTTGATGAGAAAGTGCAAGATTTCATTCATTGGATTACATATTTTATGACTTTTTTTTTCTCAAGAACAACAAGAATTTCCAGTGCACAAGACATTTTTTATACTTTGCATTTTTCGGGCCACCCTAGTATACACGTTTTATGAAATCTCGCAGAATCCCTGAAAATCTATGCAATTCTTTGAAAACCCGTGAATTCTTTTGAAAATCCCATAAAAATCTTTTTTGATCTTCTAAAATCTATGGGGATCCCCTATAATTTCTAAAAATTGGCTTCAATGCCTGAAATTCCGCGAAATTTTTGAAATATTACGAGAACACTTTAAATATTTGGAATGCCTTCGAAATTCATTAAAAGCTTCCAAAATTGTGGTGATGTTTCGAAATCTCTTGGAATCCATGAAAATATGTTATGAAAGCCATTAAGATTCCTTGAAATCCCTTAAAATCCTTGATAATATTCGGAAATCCTTTGGGATTCCGTTAAATCTTTTGAAATCTCACGAAATCCACTTAAATCCTTGGATATAGTTTTGAATCTCTCGACATCTCCTAAAATTCTTTGAAATTTCGTGAAATCATCGAAACCCTTTTAAATTACTTAAAATCAGTTAATATCCCTTGAAATCTTTGAATATCTTTTAAAAACCCTTAAAGTATTTTGAAATCCTATAAAATGTAGTTCTCTATGAGCATCATCAGTTAAAAATACTATGAAAATGTTGGTTCATAAATGCGTTCAAACGCCTTAGCTCTCAATTTTTTCCTATTCACGTATTTTTCTGACGCCGTAATCAAACCCGCCTTGCCTTCTTCATTCTCCGACAACATCACTGTATCATCTGCATATGCCAGTGTATATATTTTTTATTCTCTTAGCCTTACTCCTCCCCAACCTTTTCCCTGACTCTCCCCTTCCAAGCCTGAAATTAATATATTAATCGGGAGGCGCTCTGGCCAATCACAGGCATCGCAGAGAGTATATATAATAACAACATAACCTGAAGCTTCAGTTTCAGGTTAG
>JAUMHM010086463.1:0-10939 GCA_032362435.1 Melikaiella ostensackeni
CTGATATGTATGTAGAAGTGAAAATTCTATAATTGCCTGAATCGAAAAATCGTTTGTTTTTGGAAACTGCTCGCAGCCCGGAAAATTCGGATGTCAACAAACATTCTGACGTCAACACGTGTCCACTTTCTGGAGCGCGGACTTCACACATAAAAATATTAAAAGCGGAGAAACTATTGACTCGAATGCGAAATATCGATTAGTTTAGAATCAACTATTTGAACGTTATAAATTAAACGTAAATACCAAAAGCGACGTAAATTGAACTTTTAAATTCATTCGTAATTTCATAGTTAATATGGATTATTTAATACTTTTTCGTTTTTTGAATTATCAATATTCTTTTACTGATATTTTGAAAAAAGGATCAGATCAGATTTTGGGAAGGTGATTTTCTAGCATCCAGAGTCATTACGAAGAGATCCCTGCAGTTTTTTTTAGCTACATATCAAGCAAAATTTTTTTCCGTATATAAACATCGTGAATATAATCATGTTTGCTGGGGAAGTTCTAAGTATGTTTCGATCGTGGGAGGAAATTGCAATTAAATACCGCATAAAAGGGAAATTAATGTGAACTCAGCCTGTGAAATTTAAGCGAGACATTTTTCAGTATTTTGATATATGAATAAATAAATTTTAGTAGAGCTTGCTGAGAGTGAATCAAGTTTTTACTTTATTTTTGTTATTGCATCGAAATATTCGGAAACAATCAAAGATAGTACTTCGGAAATTTTGTCATTTTTTGGGTCTCGTAACCTGGGCAGATGCCCTCAAGCACAGTAGGACAAAAGCCCGGAAAACCTGGCCAAAAGTCAAGAAATTATCCAATTTGCATAAAACTCATTATCCAAGAATTTTCCAGTCACAGATTCCAGATTTCGGGTCAAGAAGTTAGAATTCAGAATGCCCGAACAAATATTGAGATAAAATTTTTTTTAAAAATATCCGATTTGTATGAAACATTTCCTAGTGGTTTTTCGAGTCACGGATTATAAATTTAGGATTAAAAAATTAAAATTCAAAATGGCTGATGCGATATGGTGACAAAAATTTATAAAAAATCATCCGATTTGAAAAAAACTCATTTTGTAGTGGGTTTTGGAGTCAAAGATTACAAATTTGGGGTCAAAAAGTTAAATATCAAAATTGCCGATCATTCGATTTGTATAAAGCTTATTTTTAGGGTTTTTTGAGTCCCAAATTCCAAATATTGATCAGAGATACTTCATTAAAGATCGCTGATCGAATGTAATGGTTCTAATAATGTGTCAAATATTCAAATATAAATGTAAAGTGAATTTTACAAATATCGAATAATTGAAACAAATTTTCGTCGCCATTTTGTAGCCTTTATTTCAAATTTTGAATTTTTAGTACAATATTTGATATCTGTAACTGAAGAAAAACCTACGAGAGGAATTTTATACAAATCGGATGATTTTATAAAAACTCTGTCACCATAATTGTGTCGGCAATTTTCAATTCTAACTTTCTGACCAATAATTTGGGATTTGTGACTCGAAAAACCCCTGGATTATGAGTTTCATATAAATCGGATAATTTTTTCCAAATTTTGGTCAACATATTAGATCTGCTGTTTTTAATTTTAATTTTGTAACACGAAATTTGTTATCTGTGACTCGAAAACCCCATACAAAATGAGTTTTATACAAATCGGATGAATTTTTATGAATTTCGGTCGCCATATTGGATAAACTATTTTGAATTATAACGCCAACCATTTTGAATTCTAACCTCTTAGCCTAAAATTTGGAATCTGTGACTCGGAAAATCCCTGGATAATAAGTTTTATACAATTCTAATCTAATCCATGTTTTGAGACCTCCTGAACCCGAAAAACAGGTTTTCACGAATGAGCCTGTCTGTCTGTCTGTCTGCCTGTATGTCTGTCTGTGAGCACGAAAACTCTCGAAAGAATGAATCTGTTGGATTGGCCTCTGGTACACTCTTTGTGTGTCGGAAACTAAAGATCAAGTTCATTCGTTAGCCAGGCATTTTGGTTGAAAATTCAAAATTTTTGAGACCAGTTTTTTTTTAAGATTTGAAAATTATATGTACGGCTATTCGTAGTACACAAAGATTCGAACAATTTATCCTAATGACTTTTCTTAATAAAAAAAATTATGAGAGTCATAGCATTTTCAAAATTCAAAAGAAGAAACGAAAATGAAAATTTGAAGCCAAACAATGCACGTTAAGAAAAAAAGTCGAAATGAGAAAAACGTTGCTTTTTGGAACCCATATGAGATTGTCATAACAAATTTTCGAATTTTCTTAAGAAATAAAAAATTCAAATTTTGAGCCAAATAACGCGAGATACGAAAAAAGTTATGATATCACAATTGTTGCTTTTACGATGACCCATAAGTTTTCTCCTGAATATTTTTTGGTCTGAGGCATAGTTTCTTTCTTAAGTATGGAAAATGACATTGGAATATTTTTATTTTAATTTTTGAGCCAAACGACGCTAGATAAGAGAAAAAGTTAGAAGAGTAAAATTTGTGCTTTTAAAAAGACAAAAAAAATTGCCGTTAAACATTTCTTCTAAGACCAATCGTGAATCATTAAGATAATTTTTCAATCGTATTTTTAACTATTTATTTGCATAGTATATATTATACGGTGAGCGTAGAAAGTCGAGCGCGAAGCGCGAATATTATGATGAGAATGTATTCCTTAAGGCCGAGAGAGCCTTAAGTAAATAAATTTCCTTTTTCATTCGAAATCAGAAACAAATATAGTAATTTGTACATAAGAAACATATAACACCGAGCCTCTGGAACACTCTTTAAGTGTCGGAAACTAAAGATCAAGTTCATTCGTTAGCCAGCCATTTTGGTTAAAAATTCAAAAAGTCGGAGCATTTTCAAAATTTTTGAGACCAGTTTTTTTTAAGATTTGAAAATTATATGTACGACTATTCGTAGTACACAAAGAATTGAACAATTTATCCTAATGACTTTTTTTAATAAAAAAAAATTATGAGAGTCATAGCATTTTCAAAATTCAAAAGAAGAAACGAAAATGAAAATTTAAAGCAAAACAATGCACGATATGAAAAAAAGTCGAAATGAGAAAAACGCTGCTTTTTGAAACCCATATGAGATTGTCATAACAATTTTTCGAATTTTCTTAAAAAATAAAAAAATCAAATTTTGAGCCAAATAACGCGAGATACGAATTTTTAGTTATGATACCAAAATTGTTGCTTTTACGATGACCCATAAGTTCTCTCCGAAATATTTTTTGGTCTGAGGCATAGTTTTTTTCTTAAGTATGGAAAATGATATTGGAATATTTCAATTTTAATTTTTGAGCCAAACGACGCTAGATAAGAAAGAAAGTTAGAAGAGTAAAATTTGTGCTTTTGAAAAGTCAAATAAAATTGCCGTTAAACGTTTCTTCTAACACCAATCGTGAAGCATTAAGATAATTTTTAATCGTATTTTCAACTATTTATTTGTATATATTATACGGTGAGCGCAGAAAGTCGAGCGCGAATATTATGATGAGAATGTATTCCTTAAGGCCGATAGAGCCTTAAGTAAATAAATTTCCTTTTTTATTCGAAATCAAAAACAAATTTAGTAATTTGTACATCAAAAGCATATAACACCGAGCGCGAAGCGCGGGATGAGAATGTGCTCGCGAAGCGGGCAGATTTTTTATATTTATTTTTGGAACGATTTACTCTTTCTGTAAATAAAATATCACTTTGAAACTTTGAGTAATGCAAAAGGAAACAGTAATTCACGTTTGTATACATCATTTGGGTGGAAATTTGTAAAAAAATTTTCTTAAAGAAATTAAAACTGGAGCAACGTCAGAATTTTTTTTTCAAACAACTTATATCCACACGAAATGAGATATCGAGTTGTTCAGAAATGACATAAACGGCAATAAGGAACCGTTTTTATGGTCCTAATTTTTTGTAGTTAGAAAAAAATTTTAATGAAAAACTAAATTTGGAGAATTTTTTTCTCAAGCGCAAATAATTGGGACCATAAGAAAGTTCCTTAGTGCCGTTCATGTCATTTCCGAATATTTCAACTCGATATCTCATTTCGTGTGGATATAAGTTTGAAAACAATAATTCTGACGTTGCTCCAGTTTTAATTTCTTCGAGAAATTTTTTTTACAAATTTCTTCCCAAATGATGTATACAAACGTAAGTTACTGTTTCCTTTTGCACTTCCCAAAGTTTCAGAGCGATATTTTATTTACAAAAAGAGTAAATCGTTTCAAAAATAAAGATTAAAAATCGAGCATTAGTTTGGTCGCGTGACTCCTGTTAGACATGCCCTTAAGTCCAAGTGTATATAGACCATGTATATTTCTTGATCGCCCTCTCATGGTATAACCACGGGCATTTGAATAAATGAAAAAACCAAACAAGCAAATGAGAAGAAGAGAACCAAAAATTGCAAATGCCTACTTTAAAGCATTTACACTCTGTTGCCAAACTTATTCGATTTCGTCAAAAAACATTGTAAACACCGACCACTTCATATAATATATTTTTTGTAATTATAAAAAAGGAGCAGATAAACCTAATACTGGCAACCAATGGTCCTAAGATCGGCTCATGATTGGCCATTTGCCTAGGGCCATCATGGACCGACGCTTGGGATGATAACGCCAATGCCAAGATTCGGCATCCAGTAATGGTTCAAGACTTGCAGCCAAGACCTAAATATAAAAAATATTTAATTTGATGACTTTTCATTACTGCTTGCTTTATTTAGTGATATTCTTTTTTGCTGTTTTATTTGATCGTAATATTTTTTGATATAAATAAATTTCTAGCCCCATGCACGTTTAACATACCGGATTATTTTTCCGATTAAACAAAATTTGTATCCAAATACAACATAGTTTTGATCAATTAACTGTGTTGTCAATGTCGGAATTAACATTTGTCAATAAAAAAATGTCATAACTATTGTCATCAATATTAAACACATTAAACCCCAACTAGTTGCTAAGATTGTGACGGTGCTGGTTCTGATGCGACAGATGTGTTCTTTTTCTAAATCAAAATACTTTTTAATATAAGTTCAAAAAGATAAATAAGTTATTACGAGTATGGAGTTGTTATGGATCTATTCATAAACTACATTATGACACTGTCTATGCTTCTTCGCTCCTCTCTAACTAATTCCAATATATCAAATTCAATTGATCTCGCCTCCAAACGGAGTAGTTTATCCAATGGATTTTCAATTCAATACGTTACAATCAGTGTAATAAATTTAAGCTCAGGGATTGGATCTAAAAATTGTCTTTATATTGAGGTTGTTTGATTATATAATGTTTCTGTAATACATTTTGTTTATATTTTATTTAAAAAAATGATATAACAAATCATTCGCATGCTGCAAAGTAGTTTATCTAATGGATTTTTAATTCAATACTTTACAATCGGTGTAACAAATTTGAGCTCATGGATTGGATCTAAAAATTGTCCCCATATTGAGGTTATTTGGTTACATAATGTTTCTGTAATATATTTTGTTAATATTTTATTTCGAAAAATAATATAACAAATTATTCGCACGCTACGCACAAGAAAAGTTTTTATTTTTGGTCAAGTTAAAAATATGTCGATAATTCAGGGTGGTCACTAAAAATAAAAAAATAAAATTCATGGTCAGTTCCCGTTTTGAAATTTCAACCTGAAAAATGTTTCATTTGAAGTACTTAAAACCAAACGACAAATTAAATCATTCAAAGCAAAACTTTTCAGAATTCTAAGCTTCTGAAATTAAAAATTACATATTAGAACATTTTAAATTCAACAATTTTAATTTGAGACTCATGATGTTAATACTAAACTAAATATTAAAATAATAATAATGCTAATTGGATTAGCTTTTATTTAATATTCTGAGAAATTAATGTACTGTATAAAATCAGAAGTCTGCTTCAACATTATGCAATCTAAAATTGAATACCTGTAGAGCTGAATAAACTGCACTTTTTAAAATTTGTAACGTTCCCCATGGAGTATTTAAAAAGTTAAGAGCGAGGTTTAGAGAGTTGAAAACAAATGTTTTTGAATTTAAGGTTCGAAGCTGAACAATTTAAAGCTTGTGGTCTCGAAAATTAAACTTTTTTTAGAAGTATATGCATTCAAAACTTTATAATTTTAAATCGGAATCGTAGACATTTTAAAGATGATAAAAATTAATACATAATAGATTTTTACATTCTCATCTCAATGATAAGGTATTGGCTTTATGTGAAAATAGACTTTCGTGGATTTCATAAAATTTCGACGTTTTTGAACTCACTGATATTGAGAAAAAATTGATTTTACGTCGGTGCTTGCCTGTCGTCGTTGTCGTTGTCGTTGTCTGTAAACACGATAACTTTCGAAGGAATTATCCGATTGGAAAGCCCTTTGGCACACTCGTATAAGGCCTAAAAAAAGAAAGGACGGGTTCGTTAACCAGCCATTTTTGACCAATGGTTCTGGTTTTATCCATCGAAAATGCTTTTTGAAAAATCAAAACTTCCATAAATTGTTTCAGACTAATTTTTTTCATGGGACGCATAGTTTTTGTTTTAATCGTTACAAATGCTATTGAAAATAAAAAATACTACTTTCCAGCAAAACTGTACGAGATAGAACAAAAATTTTAAGAATCGAAATTGTTCATTTCAAAAAGATCTACAGATTTGATGGAAACTTAAGAAGTAAACTTTTTCACCTAAAAAGATCTTCAAATTTGCTTCAGAATATTTTTTTGATGATGGTAGATTGTGTCGATCAGTTGTTCACATCACTAATTTTTTCAGATAATGCACATACGACACGATAAGAAACTTTGCGAGTAGAACGGGCCACCGGCGTGGGCTGACGTAATCTACATTGTTATGTTCAGTGCAATTAATTGAAGTATTTGGTTGAATCAACCAAATTATTTCGTAACACAAACCAAATTATTTTCTAATTATTAATATCTTCCACTCAACACATTCATTGGGTTGAATCAACTAAACACGCTCAAATAAACAGTTATGTACTTTGAATTGACCAAATGAATTCATTGCTTTTTTTTAAAAGAACCAAGTGTTTAGTTGCGTTGAACAAATTTTTTGATTTTAAGAAACCATTTAAGTTGAAGAAACTGTTTCGTTGACTCAACTCAATTTTTTTTTGAGTGCACATTGACGCATGACAGAGAAAGGCGCGACACAAAAAACACGCGAAAAGCAAGCGAAAATATAGGAGCTTCAATGTGGACAAGGTGAATGAATGAATGAGTGAATTTGGAGATTATTATTTTTAATTACTAAATCTCAATGAATCTACATGAAAAGTGTGTGTGTCTTATCTTTGATTCATAAATATAATATTATTTAAATACTTAGAAGTATACATTGAAAGGGTAGAACAAAACGGAAAACTTAGTTAAAAAGATACTATTTTGAACGATAAAACGATGTATAACACTGAAGAAAACGATTACTTGTACTGAGTGAATTTCACTTGGCTGAAGTATATGAAAGTCCTGAGTACGTATAAAAAAATATTTATTCAAGACAAATAAATATATGCGCTTTGAATTTAAAAAATGATTTATTTCAGCCAAAGAAATTTTAATAGAATTAAGTTAACATTGTTCGTCTCTACCTCTTGGACTCCCTCATCAAGGAGCGAAATCCTCGGAACAGCCTAAACCAAGGGAGCTTCAATCAAAGTCCCAGTGTAGTCTCCTTCATATTCATATATATTTCGTGGAAATAAATGTTTCTTTTATATAAATCATTAAATTCTATTAATTGAAAGAAACATTTCCTTTCACTAAAGAAATAAATATTTATGTAAACACAGTATTTTATTCATCTGAAGAAGTGATTCATTGGTATAAATGCATCAACTTTTTGTATCAAAGAAATATTTCTTCCAAGAACTGATCAGATTTCAACGAATCTAGATCTTCTGAGTCAAGGAAATTCTTTTCTTGAATGTACAAAATACTTATTTTAATCGAGAAAATACAGCCAAAGAATTCATTTCTTTATATCAACAAAATATATATGCCTGGTTCAAACGAAAATTACTGCTGTGAAAGAATATTTTCTTGATCCTTAGAAATAGGATTCAAGTAAATGAATTTACTTGGATCCATATTTATCTTTGAGTGTATGAATGTCATTTTACTTTGAAATAAAAGTTTTCCAAACAAAGCGATCATTTTTTCAAAATATAAAATTTCAAACAGAAAAAACTCAAGCTTACTTCATATCAAAATTTGATGAAAATACTGCAGACAGTTGACAACCATGTCGAGTTCTACATTGACAATTATAACACATTAAAAACACTCAATGTAGTTGTCAACTGTTTGCAGTGTTTCTACCCAATTTTAAGATAAAATAAAGCTTTTGGTATCTGTGTAGTGGTCAATCAAGCTGAGGTTTACTTATTTCTTTTAATCCAAGTCAGTGGAATTACAGTTGAAAATCACTTTAGCTTGTGATGAAATTAATGGATACAGCTTTTTATATTGCTTAATATTTAGTCTCTCAAAATGGCGTTATACTCCTGTATACTAATACCCTGCAGTCATACTAACTAAAACTTATTTCTGTTTCTTTAAAGCAAACGTTTTTTTAATCCTACCATTTTCAATTTTTTAATGTAGGAAAATTCGAAATACTGCTCCAAAGCCAAAAGTTTTAGTGTTCTTCTTTCTTCAATTATAGTTTGATTTTTCTTGATTGGTATTACTGCATTCGGGGTCGGATACACTGTAAAAATTTGCGGTGCGCCTTCTATAGAATACGTACTTCAGAGTTGATTTTTTCCTATTTGGAGTAAAAATTATCAATCCAGAGTAAAAATAGTATATTGTGCAACTAGGAAGGAATCGCACTTTCCTCCAGTTGCACACGGTATTTTTTGTAACAGATATATATGGAAATCGTGATATTATCGCGATGCATCACAGAGGTTAGGTTTTGACAATATCTGGCGGCTTGAAGAAAGAACTCCCGCTACGTCATCAATTAAAACTCCCTAGGGAGTTATAAGGCTAATTTGTTGTAGTACGCATGCGTTACTTCACTATCCGTCACAAGATAGGAAGTAGGCATTTTCGTCCCACCTTACATGCGCGGAATATCGCCATTCCTATGCATCAGTTACAAAAATAATTTTTAAACCCATACTGAGTTTTTTATCTCCGATTCGAAATCAGATTTTACTCCATATGATGGGGCTTTTATAGGGTGTAATCGGAGTTACTTCAACTCCGTTTTTTTAACAGTGTATTGAAATGTATACCAGTGTTGCCAGATCGGCGGAATTTTCGCTAGATCTAGCGGGTTTGGGAACTAAACGGCAGGAAAAAAAGCTCGACCGCGGATAGCGGAAAATTTAGCGGCAAATCGTTGAAATACGCTGAATTTTAGCGGATTGTGGAATTTTAAAAGATTAATGAGAAACTGAGAACTAGAGGACAAAAAAGTGTACATGTATAATATACATGAAAAGTGTTGGTGTTGAAATACATCCCGATATATGTCCATATGCCGATGGAAATACATACATGTGTATGTATGTTTTAAAAACATATGTGAAGTATTACGCTTACACGGTGATTTTTTATGGCAGTGTTTGTCGGTGTCACAAATTGTTTACATTTGGTCAGTCTTTTTATAGATTCTCACTCGAATAGAATTATGTTTGCATTAATTCTTGCCACTAATTGGCCCATTCCCCTAGCGGAAAACGTAGCGGGTTTCCTGTCTCCATCTATCAGAATCTAGCGGATTATCGATCGAGCCCTAGCGGAATCTCGCGGAACGACATTGGCAACACTGATGTATACATATAAGTATTCTTTTTTACATTCTCATCATTTATGATGGAAGGTATTAGATTAATGTGAATTTGGACCTATCCAGTGTTCGTCAATTCTCGACGTTTTGAGGCCCTCTGAGTCAGAAAAAATGGTTTTAACGATAATTAATGCCTATCTGTCGGTCTGTCTGTTGCCTGACGACGCGATAACTTTCGAAGGAATTTTCTGATTTAAATTTCCTTCCGCACACTGTTTTGTGGTACAAAAAGTCAGGTCCAATTCGTTAGCCAGCCTTCTACTGACAATATTTATGGTTTCAGCCATGAAAAATAAAACTGAGAAAAGAAAAAATTCAACTTACCCACAGAACTACGCTAGATATGATAAATAGACAAGAGGCCAAAATTATCAGTTGCTGAAAGTCCTACAAAATTGTCTTTAACCGTTTTTAAATTGGGATAATATTTTTTGTTTTAAACGTGGAATTTTTTATTTTGTTATTATATCATTAAGCCAAATCCCTATCGGGGTAAGTGTAAGTAAGGGAAAGTAAAGGATGTGTAGGAGAAGGGATAGGTTTTGGATCAATCTAGAAGTCGCGTGTTGTTCATTCAAACGACACACTAATCCAACAACACCGCTCCGACACGGGTCGCTGATCAATCTCTCTAGCAATCAACCAGGTGAAAAGCTTCGCAAAGCCATTATACTAATCCACTAAGAAAATCTTTTCACGCGGGCCCATTAGTATCCGGAATCTTTCGTTTCAGGTATCACTCTTCTTCTTATTAACAATTGTCCTTCATACATCCCTATCCTTGCATACATCTTTTGCTTCCGTTACATGCATACATCGTTTCATGCAAGCTCTCGTGTTCCTACGACTCCTTATATCCCTTCGCTTCAGAGTCTTACCACATTCTTGGAGAACTCACTCATTATTGACTTTGTCCATAAGCGTTCTCCGCATATATTCCACAGGAACTGCATCCTAACCGCGTTCACTTCACTCGCACTCCTATCATTTTCTTGATACGTCCAGGTCTCGCTACCATACAGCACAGTGGGTGCAAGCACAGAGTTATATATTGCAATTTTAGC
>JAUMHM010086464.1:0-10938 GCA_032362435.1 Melikaiella ostensackeni
GGTCAATTTAGTGAAATTTTTCCTTATATATTTCAATTTTTTGAATTTCAAGTAACTGAATCAGAATAATCAACGTATATTTTTCAAAACATGTCTTCATTAAAACCTGCAGTTGAATTAACATTTATTCGCTAGATAAAAAGACGAATATTTTCTGCAAAATTTAAAGAAATAATTTTAAGTATAATTTTAGAATTTTTATGAAACTTGTCAGTGTCAATGAAAATGAAAATTCCGCCTTGAAGATGCTGAAAAAATAGCGGAGAAATAAAACCAATTGCAGCTAATCCGGACATTAGAATTTCATCGTAAAACAGATCTTACAGCAACAGCTATCGACTCTTCTGACGAAGACGGTCAGTTTGTCTTTTGTAGGTTCTTTCTATTTCAACTATCCTGAAAATATGTCCCCATTTTTGAACATTGTACTCGAAGCGGCTCATAACTTGTGAACAAAAATTTTTCTGCTATCTCCATAAGGAGGTTAGGCAAGGTTAGGAAAGCTCAGTGACAAGAAGAACAGGAGCGTCTCATCTCGCTCCATGAGGCCGACTCAATCCGCCCCAAATCACAATTTTCATGAAAACTTTAATATCACCCATTTTTATTGATTGATTGTGTACAAATGCATTAGTACATTAAAGTTCAATACATGAACTTCACGGTAAACCATAGACTGAGAATATTATCTGTTCATTTTCTTAATTTCTTTCTGTTTTAAAATACCACAGAATAACAGAATTCAGGTGTTGCTTCTGTTATTCCTGAAAGAAACAAGAACAAAAACCACATAATATGTAGTTTATTATTTTTATGTACATCATTCTGTCTATAAAGAAGAATAGGAGACTCAAATGCTAAACAACTTTGCCGTTGCACATCCTTCAGATAACATGAGCTCTTATCTATAAATGTCAATAGCAGCTACGAGTGATAATCGATTTATTGTCATTCTCTGTTTCAGTTCCACCGGAGCAGCCTGTCATTTTGGACAGGTGGAGTCACATTCTAAATGGAACGGCAGGACCGTACGAGGAGGGCGACGAACTATATCTGACATGTCGTGTCACTGGAGGTAAATTTTGTTGATCATATTATTTACTTACGTACAATATATAATATACACGGAGAAAATTGTGGCCTGGCTTACTGATTTTTCAAATTAAATTATGAAAACCGACTTGATGTGAAGGCGTCATGAAAACAACAAAATCTCCTTGACTCAATATAAAAAAATAATTTTCAGTAATACGTGCACAAAAAGTGCCCCTTTCCGTTGTTGGTGTTGTTGGTTGTTGTAAAGTGTTTCGAAGATAGCGCTTTCAGAAAAGCATGGGAAAAAAGGGCTGCTCATGCGTTATGTTTTAGTACAGCTTTTTAACACTCTTGTTACTTTTTCAAACAATGTTTTTAACATCTTAGTTACTTTTGCAAGCACGTCAAAAGGGATTTTCTATGCACATTTTACAAAAAGTTTTATGTAAAACGCGTGTAAATAAGCGGAAATTGGATAAAGATTTGAAGTTGACATCATTCGCCTCAGTTCATGCTGCCAACTTCACAATCTTCGTCAAAAGTCAGACTTTTCGCATTTGTATCACAAAGTAATATATTTTATTTTAGCCATGAAGTAATAGTAAAAAGAACCAACGCAAATGCATTTTTGGCTATGAAATGACTACATACAAACTTGTTTATTGGTAACCGGCTGCGCTCGGGAATTTTTGTTTCCTGCAGTTTCCTGCTCCGATGACCAAATTTTCAGGCGAATGCGAGCGCTTTCAGTAGAAAAATCGGCTGTAGACGATAGGGGATGTAGGGACTCTACAGGATTGTATTTCGCGTAACTGTGCCGCCCGTTTCTGTACCGGCTTCATTGTTGTTTACGCTTGACTGCTTCTGTCTCCCCTCTCAGCGTCTCTTGACACTGTTAGAACTAGATTGCGATTAAAACTATATTTTAACAGCGCCCGTTACCATGCTGACAAGACCCGAGGCCGGCACAGTTACCCGATATAAATGTATATAAAAGCTACAAAGGTATACGTGGAAAAGTATAAAGAGACGAAAAATATAAAATGAGGCAAATATTATATTTTCTTGACCAAAAATTATTATTCATTGAGTGAAGAAATCATAATTGCATTGACTGCAGCGTCAAGCTGTAAAAATGGCTATTTCTCAATTTAATCGTTGAGTGAACTACTATTTACACAGAAAAAAAGTTTAGTTTTGGTTACGGCTTTTTTGTTACACCTTCATTTAAGCCCGATTTCAGACATGAAGCTAGATTTAAACCCATTTTTTGTGTTAAAAGAAGACCGTAAACCTATTTTATTTGCTAAAAATAAGACTTTGTCTTAAAGCAAGACCAATTCTCGTAATTAAAACCTTTTTTTTCTGCGAATTCATAAATAATTTTTTGCCTTCACAAGTTTTAACGGCGATGGATGTATAGGTCTCCAGTGATTTAATATTAGATTGACTTAAGCCGTTAGTAAAGTTTGTTTTCGATATAGACACTAATTAGAGAATTACAATACGACAGCATTAAAATGTCAATTTACTAAAGAAAATTAACATTTTTTGCTGATTATAGGCAGGAAATTGTAATAATCTTACTTTCTTTAACGTTAACGGTGACGCGCCGGATATTAGATCAGACCAAGTTTTTATGACCAACCGAGACTAAGTGGAAAGTTCTACGTTCAATAGAACGAGTGAAGTACGAGAGTGACTGGTGGCGTTGACTTCAGGAGTTATGGAGTGGGGAAGAGCATCTCGCCCCAGAGTACGGAGTTCTTCTGTTTACTTTGGCAACTGGATCTAAATTTCTGTTTATAACTACCGTAACTTCTTCGGCCGGCTTTAAAGATTATTTTCACCCCTTTCTCTTTTCCACCCTCACCGCCATCACTATCACGCGAAATTCTCTCTCTTTTTTCCTCTTTATAGACAGTCGATCCCCTCATCCAACCGCGATTTCTCCCCCGACTACCTCACCTCAAGTGAAGTGGGTAATATTCCTCTTTCCTTTTCACAACGATATTACTTAACTCTGTAACACATCATTTTTCCCGCATACCTCATGTTCTAGTAAGATTTTGCGCATAGAAGCACGATTTAAATTAAGCGAATGATTAGCATTAAAAAATAGTTTTGAGCCTTAAATGCCACCCGGAGTCCATTGGACCCCAAGACTACTACAGTCGTAAATATTTCTATAATGCTTGCTTCAAATCAACTTTGTGGTGCCATTTATCGTTAGTCCGAATCCCCAAGTACGCGTTTCTGTGCTGATGATAGGCCAGTCGCTCAATAGCTGCCGAGGAGGTTGACTCGTTTGTGGAGTGGGGTCGTTTGGACTCCATCGTGTCATTTACGTTGTTTACAGTATGAGCTGAAGCGAATTTTTTTCTTAACGTTTTTGTCGATATTTCGTGTATATATATATATATTATATATTTCGATATAAAAAAATAGGTATGTCCTTCATGCACCAGAGCGATGTGCGATTTGCATCGCGTCTATTTGTGCGTTGATAGTGCAGGCGGGGATTAGGCTAAAAACTCATAGACTTCGATTTTGTGTACATCGAACATTGTTTGCATATTATTTTCTATATTTTTTACTAACAATATTTTTCTGATGATTTTTGTAGTGAAAAAAACGAGTATACATGAAGCAGTATTTGTGTTTCTCCTTACCTTGAATTTTTCTACTTCTTTCTCTCAAATGAATACCTTTTTCGGAACACAGCTATTAAGACCAATTTCACGTCAAACACCACTATTCAATTCAAGTTCCCTGAAAATTTTATGAAAAAATATTGAAAACTGAAAATGATAAAGCATTTTTAATACGGGGTGCAAAACACCCATTCATACTAGATATAACACTTAGGTTTATTCAATATTTGGGAGTATTCACTTTAATCTGGGGTAATCGGTATTAAGTGAGAGAAATACTTGAGACTGGTAGGGCAAACAATAAATATTGTGAGAATAGACTTCACGCACCAATGTTCACGCTCAGTCTGACTGACATGTCTTAGGACGAGTATGACAGTCCTTTAAGTCCTTAGAGTTTTGACCCCAGGATCTATTTGTTACCTGAAATCACAAGATTCCCTTCGCGAATTTAAGTTAAGCTGTACATTTGTACTGAATCTAAATCGTTGCATATCCAACACCATTCCTTAACGACTAAACTTCAATGAATTCAAATTAAACCGCACTGTTTATCGAAAAGTTTTGAGCATAAAGTGGTTCAGTTAACATGTCCACTAACATGAACTCTGTCGAGGAAAAAATTATACCTCTATCCTTTGAATCTCTGACATGAAATGTCAGAGATTAGTTGCTTTAAGTTGCCCTAAGTTGCTTCTGGTGGAGTGCCTGGCCGAAAATTGTGGGCGTTTCTCCGCCTCTTGTCTATCTTCTGATGATGGATTACTCTGATCAGTGGTACTTGATGCATACTTGAATTTAATGAAATTATTACTTTGATTTTCCTCAATGTCCTGGTTCAGCTCTTCTTCTGTTGGTCTTTCATTAACTCCTGATACTTCGCGTTTCATCTAGTCTGTTAAAAATGTACAAATTCTTTGAAGCTAGTTCTGATAGCATCACGAAACTAAGGGATAGAGTAGGATTTTTCATATCGAGAGAGGAAGGTGAAGTCAGCGAAAAAAAAGTAATCATGAGTCTATTATAACCACTTACAAGGTTGAAGGAACCTGCTGGCCCACAGTCGATGGGAATTCTCGACGGCGTTAACCCGAGAACAGATTTTGAAGTAGACTGTAATACCCGGGCGATGAAGATTCCTGAAGAGTCAGGATTTTGGCAATTTCGTGACGCACAGCGAGAACCGTATATTTATGCGGTAGTACGGGAACTGAGGTTGGCGTGAGTCGAGTTTTGAGAGAAGCGTAGAGTGGGATGTCTTCATACTCCTTGCTTTGGTTCTTGTAACTTCGTTATTACCTCCCCGCCTCCACGGTGGGGGCTGTCTATTTCTTCATTAGGATCTCTTCACATCGGTGTGAATCGTCTTCAAATGTTAACCAGGTTTTATCTTCTGTCCATGACAGTTCCAAGCCTGAGTCGTCTGTCTCCTGGTTACCCTCTTCTACTTGTCGGTCTTCTTTTTCAGGGTTCGATTTCCTTTTCTTCCCCTTCTGTCGTATTAGTTCTTCCTTTTCAAAATCTATCTCTTGAATATCCTCGAATTTTGTGTTGGCCTCGACCCAACCGCCTCTCACGTACTTCGTTCTTGTCGAATCCGGAACCTTATAATAATTTTTGGTCCAGTTCGAACTCTCGCCACAATATGTGTCGTGAAAAATGTAATGATCCACCGAAACCATTATTTTACCGTGTATGTATCCCCACATCTTAATGTCATCCATCTGCTTCTTTTTCGTTTACAAAATTTAATTTCTACCTCCGGAAGAAATATTTAAGAAATAAAAATAATTCTACTAGAGTCTCAACTCACATCTCTATTCTCTATCCGATTTCTTAATTTTAACTATCTTTTTTTTCTATGTATTACATTCAATTTTCAAATTTTCACTTTAATATAAATTTTTTTTTAATCCTGATTTTCGATCTCTTACTACTTGCAGATAATATTTCTTTCTATATTAAAAAATCTTCAAATCGATATTTAATTTTTTTTTTCATTTCCATGTTTAGGAATATGTTTTCTTAGATCCTTCACATTCCAATTAGCCAGTGGTTCACCATTTGTATTTTTCGTTTCGTAAATGATTGGTGAAATCTTAGCTTGAATAAGGAATCGTCCCTCAAAATTCTTATTTAATTTCTCAGCCATTCCTTCCCCTTAATTGGATAAGGTTTTTCGCTCTATAAAAATTGTTCGCCAATTTCGAATCTTATCGGTCTACGCCTTAGATTATAATATTTTGACTGTGTTTCGTTTGCTGTACCTAAATTTTTAAGAACTTCTTCCATAATTATTTTTTTCGCTTTCTATCTGCCCTTTTTTCTGATTCTTAAAATTCGGTTTCGCTTTTATCTCATAAATCCTTGTTTTATGCTTGT
The DNA here is from genome assembly GCA_032362435.1 of Melikaiella ostensackeni. Lineage (NCBI taxonomy): Eukaryota > Metazoa > Arthropoda > Insecta > Hymenoptera > Cynipidae > Melikaiella > Melikaiella ostensackeni. The sequence continues at coordinate 6,072 of JAUMHM010086464.1, forward strand.
ATCACGTGAAGTTCTCTCCCTAGGTTTGAAAAATCTGGTGTGAAACCTGTCGAGTAATGTTCACTCACATTCAGAGCAAATTGTAAATCGTCCAAATTCTCATCCTACAATTAGTGATCTTTTTCTGAATATACTTTAATTGCAGATTTTATTGATCTATTACATGGTTCTCTTGGCTTTTCTTGTGCATGATATCGAGGAGCTTTTAAATGTCTAATACCAAATGATTCTGTTGAATTTATGATTGATTTATTCACGTATTCCTTACAATTATACGTAAATAAAATTCTTGTTGTTTCCCATTTTGAAATTACATGCTAACAAAATCTTTTTTCTATTGTTGATGCTAATTCATATTTAACTACTATTATCTTTACTCATTTGGTAAACATATCGAAAAAAAACAAAAATGTATTGATTTCTCGACTTTGACATTCTTGACGGACCTATCATATCTGAATCACAACGGTCCATGGTTCTTCAATTATTCTTTTACGCATCAAACTTATCTGACTATTTACTTTCGATTTTATTCAATGACATGTGTCACATTCTTTTATATATTTTAATGCTTCAGAGTACATCCTGAGCAGAGTACATTTTCAAGGATTACTATCTGATGCTAAAATTGATCTTAAGGTGTCGGGCCTATAAAAACATGATCGATTGTCGCGTATCATTTTTATTCATACCAGTTATTCTCTGTTTCTTCACATTCTTTTTTCTCAATTTCAACTGTACTTACTAAAGTGCTCGCTACTTTTTCTTCATTTCGATTCATTCTTAATAGTGCATCTGGTACATGATCCAAACCATATTTTCTATAAACAATTTTGTAATACTATTCTAATAATTCCAAAGCCTATATTGATAAGTGACCTGTTGGGATTTTCAAATTATCGAGCCGTTTCAGAGAGATATAATCTGTCATAACCTTCAAGGAATATCCTTCCATGTACGGCCTAAGGTTTCTAATTGCCTAGTTCGCGGCTAAACATTCTTTTTTCGAAGCGAAGTACTTACGTTCTGTTCCGTTTAGACCTCTACTCGCAAAAGCTATAAGGTAATTTTCACCGTTTATTGTTTGTGTTATACGACTTCAAGGCCTGTATCACTGGCATCGGTTTCCAGTTGGAATGGAGCCTCGAAATCAGGGCATACTGTAATCGATGCTGTTGTTAATAAATGTTTAATTGCCGTAAGCACCTGCACATGTTGTTAGTTCATTCCCACCTTACTTCTTTCTCAAAACAATTTTTGCAGAGGTTCTATAATCTCTGCAAATTTTGGTATGCATTTTCTATACCATGACGCCTTTCCTATTAGTCTTTGTATTTGTTTTACTGACTCTAATCTTGGAAAATCTAGAATGAGTTTGACTCTATTTTCATCTACCTGCAATCCTTTTTCATTGACATTGAATCCCAAATAAGTTATTCCGGCACATCCAAATTCACATATGTTTATACCTATTTTTGAACCTGCATCTTTGATTTTATCTAAAATGGTCTTTGAATACGAACTGTCTACCTTTACGAAATTTTCCGTAAGAGCAACCCCTTTCCAGCTTGTTGAGAGCTAAAGTTACGGAATTTTCCGTTACTCTAGCCCTTTGCCTGTCCGGGTGAGTCTTTCGGAAAATTCCGTAACACTAGTCAGTGTCTTCTAAATAGTTAGGTTGTTTTTTAAAACTTGTCGAGACTATTATTATATCATCGAAATAGTAAAACACATTTGGTTTCAAACCTGGTACTATTATTTCGTCCATCAGGCGCTGGAATGTAGCAGGAACATTTATTAGACCAAACGGCATTCTCTTAAACTGATAAATTCTTTCGCCCGGGACTATAAATGCTGTTATCGCTTAAGATTCCTCGTCTAACGGTCTCTGATGATATGCCGAAAGATCAGTCGTTATTAGATGTTTTCTTTCTTCTAACAGTCTTCCTACTTCCTCATACATGTTTTCATTTATTTTTGGTGATACAGGTACATAATGATAACTTTGCTTAATTGGATTATGACTCTGTTCATCTATTTCATATTTAGTTGAATGGATCGGTTTCAGTTCTATTCCAGAATCTACAATCTTTCTTTTTATCAAGTTTTCTAACTGCACCTGTTGTGCTTCGTTCAATTCAACAATGCCTTCACTTATTTCTGTACAAACTTGTAAATCTTTTTATCTTTCAACTTTTACGCGTCTTCTATTATTATTTATCACCGTATAATTTTTAAAACCATTTCAATAACTTTCCCTGATAACGCATATTTTTCCTATCATTGAGTCATTTTTTCCCTCTACATTATCATTAATTTTCTTTATTTCAGGCTCATTTTTCTCCCTATCCAATTTCAATTTAACTTTACTTTTCTTTCTCAACTTTCTATCTTCATTTTTCGCTTGTGAGCTCGTATTTATTTCGTATTCACTCTTCACTTTCTTTTCATCCTTACTTGAAAGCCCATTCTCTCTGTTTATATTATGACTAGCTTGCTAATCTAATCTATCGATTCCCACGCTGGCTCGTGCCAGTATTGCGTCGCTCCCATTATAGTGTTTGGGGTCTGGGGCGCTACGACTCTGTACTCCCTTTGCCAGCTGACGTGCTGGCGGGCTTATTTCTCGTGGATTACCTGTAAGGAGGGGTTGTTGTGGGACGGGGTGTGGTGAAACGGGAGCTGAGACTTTGCACGGTAGCAAATCTTTTTCTCCTCATTCATTTTCAAACCTACTTTTACTATCATATCGTACCTATTACACCTATCGATCCTAGATCAGGTACATGTCTACTTAGTAAATATTTTTCAATATGCCCTATTTTCATTAAGATCAATACCTGACCTACTATTTTAAACTTTTGGCTATTCGCGACCATTAACGCATCATTTGTCAGTGTCTTAATTTTATAATCTAACTCTTTTCCCGTCCTTAATAATTTTTCACCCACGTATGGATGAGTTGCATCGCTGTCAACTAGCACTCTAAACTTATGATCTTTAAAGTCTATCCTTAATTGGAATCTTGGCTCATCCGGGCTATCTGTTTATGAATTTAAATATCCGTGCGGTCTCTGGTTTTGTTGGCTATTTTTCGCCTTTAATAGCCACCGCTTGTATTTCCCATATCTGTGGAGTACCATCGATCACGCTGGACGTGGCCTTTGCCCAAAAAATTGCAGGATGTAAATGGGTTGACGCAGTTTAACATTTTTTCCTTGATAATTTGAGTTCAGATCCGTGGGATCCTGAGCCCTTGGATCCACTTCACCTCCCTCCTGTTTGTCTTTATACTGCTTATTTTTATCGTTAATTTTATTGTACCCTTGACTACCTGATTTATTTTGTTTACTTACAGACGTCTTATTATTCTCTTCCGCGTTGTATGAAGCTGGTATTTGCGAATACTCTTTCATTTGTCGTGACTGTGTTTTTCGTAACAGCTGATTAATCGCATTTGATAATTAACCTGCCGGGATTTGATTTTTATAACCGCTATTATGATTTTTAAATAGTGGGTTCCCTTGGAATCTAGCATTGTCCTCAAAACAAGTATTGTTGTTTTGAAATCTTGGATTAAAAAATCTAGGATTTTCATTTGGAAATCTTGGCTGAAATTGTGGTCTATATTGCATGTTTTTCTTAACTGCCTTTCTATGCTTTGTACGTGGCATTAATTTCTCAAGTTATGAACGCGTGAGTGCCCTGGCCTTTCTTCGGATCGAAACATTTTATTTTGTTTCTTATAAACTCTGAATACTTTTCGTTTATGTGAGTATCTTTAAAATCATCAAGAAACTGATCTAAATTTTGCCAATTGTCTCTGTTTACTTGAGAAAAACTTGGAGCTTCTTCTTCAAATACCGCGTTTAAATCTTCCAAAATGCGAAAAAAAGTATGCAATTAATTCATCCGCACCGCTCCGAAATTCTGCATTATCCTCTGAAAACGAATGTGCTTCAAATGTCCTATTATTAATTCTCTCTTTGATCTTATGTCGTTATTATTTCCTGCCTAAGTCTTCCTCTTTCTAATCTAGCTTTTTCAACTCTTTCGTTTCCGATTCGTTATCTTTCCTTTCTAAGAATTTCCTCTCATTCTAAATGACTTATTTTTATTCTTTCTTCATCTCTTTCTAGTCTTTCAAGTTCTTTTCTTTTGGCTTCAATTTATTTGATTAATTTATTCGTTTCCAAGTCCTGATTCTCTAGTATTTTCTAGTCTAGTACGATGCTCACCTTTTACTGGCCAATTACCTAATGTGTTTTCTGCATTGGAAGACAGTGTGCCGATTTCTTGCATGTATGAAGTAGGGTCTTGTCTGAGTATGTTTGTCATGCTTGCCATCGCACCTTCTGTATGCGTTTGTGTTGATATTGTATATCTATAAATTGCATCTGTCGCTTGATACGGCTGTACCGCCCCCATTCTAATTCTCTCCTACCCGTTACCGATTCTAGATTCCTATACGTTACTTCTTCTTTAGACGTGTGCAAAAAAATTCGATTCGATTTCAAACCGACATGGAACGCAATTCCAGTGTCGAAAAATCAAATTCGAGGCGTGCTATCGTCGGATCGGTTTCGTCGATTCAATCGACTCGCCGATCGGATGTCAAAAAACCGAAATTCGAGGCACGCTACGTCGGATCGGTTTTTTTCGACTTGATCGGCCGGCCTTCGATTGTCGAAAATCCAATATGCGACTGACAAAGGGCATTTAAAGTTTTCAATTTATAAGTATAATTCTAAATATCTAAACTAATGCATGCAGAATACAGTTTGCAGATCTAGAGAGACATGAGGATAATAGTGTATATATATATATATATATATATATATATATATATATATATACACTAAATCGG
>JAUMHM010086465.1:0-10937 GCA_032362435.1 Melikaiella ostensackeni
AAAGTTTGATAGCAAATAACTTACCAGTTATGAGGTAATATAGCACAAAGTTAACAAAATCGGGTTGACATTTTTTTTCACACTATCCGAGTAGTCTTTGGACAGTGATAAAAAATTAAATAATCAATTTAAAAAAAACTCAAAATATGTTCCGGAGATCTTGAGTCGTTGAATACAGGGGAAAAAAGTTTGATGAAAAAAAGGTAATCCAGTTTTGAGAAAATTAGGATTCAGTTTTGAGGTTAGAATTTTATCGCATCTGAAATTTGGCTTCAAATCGCAATAAAAAATTTAATTTTCAATTTGAAAAAAAAAATGCTCCCGAGATGTTATGGGTATGCTGAATACAGAAAAGAAAAGTTTAATCGAAAAAATTTATTAAAAAAATTTATTTACTTCCGAGGAAATGGAGTTTGGAGTTTTGACACTGCGTATACGCATACCGAGTGGGCGCCAAGTACCGAATGTCGCGTACCTCTTTTTGCGGAACTAATTTTTTATTACTAACATTAAAAATGCGATTTCGAACAAATCCTTTCAACAATATGTGTATTGGATTTTATAAGAATTTTCTATGCAAAATACAAGTTTTCAGAAAAATGCCCCTTACCTCCTTATGATCTGCCACCCTTCAAATATTGTTCAAACTACAATTTGAAATAATGCATTATAAGTTCTTTTTAATAATCTATTATTTCCAATATAAATGAACAAACATTTGAGCACTGTTTCTAGTTTATAAAGCCATCAGTAAAAAATTTCGTTCATTTGAACGTGCAGAACTTCAAGCACATTGAAATCTATATTGTGAAAGTGCTATTCAATATTAAAATCATTGTTTTTTTTAATTTATGATTTTCTGGATTGCTAGTTCCTATTGCACAATTAAAAAAAAAGTTGAAGTTGACTGACTATTTTAAAATTCAATTTTCAGAGGGATAAAATGAGGACATGATTTGCATATACTGTAAATCCTGAACTTCTTCATTTTTTTTCCCTGCGAGTTATTCATCCGTGAAAATGAACAAAACATCCAGTTTCGAATTTCAAATCGAAAATTTTCGTATTTCAGCGTAAAAAGTTGAAAAAAAGGCCCAATTTTCGTTCCTTATTTCTCAATAAAGTTACTTTAGAAGGTTAAAGGCTGTTGAATACGTCTGATTTTATTCAGTTTAATTTTGCATTGTAGAATTTGAGTTTTTCGCTATTCTGTAATGCACATAAATGTGACATTTTTCTGTACCTCTGCATTTCTACAATTATTTTTGAATTGAAAATAAAGTAATTGATTAAATTTATGTCATTAAATAAATTCAAAAAACATTGAGTACATTAAGTATCAAAATTTTCAAAAATTAGGCCCCGAATTCAGCAATAGAAGTTCACCTAATTTTTGTGTGAATTGTAGTCACTTTTAGTCATTTTTTGTGTTCAAAATAAGTCACTTTTTGCACTTTTTTCAAGTAAATTAGCCTGTGGCAGCCCTGAGAATGACCCATATAAGCGAGTTAAACCAAGCAAGTAATTCAATTTGACTTTTTCAACAAAGTTTGAAGCTGTTTTTTTATCTAATTGAGTAATTACGGGCTCTTTAAATTAATTTGTCTTTTTTTTGTCACGTCGATCTTGGTGGCATGTGAGCTCCGTGTGTGGGATTGTGTTTTCATTAATTTATAGGTCTAATCGTCGAGGTCAGAAGTCAATAGAGTTGATTAGATGAATAGTGATCTTACGCCCTCGAATTTTGTTTTTTTTTTATATTTTTTTATTTGTCTTAACTACACGCCTTGAGTGATTCTCCTTTTGATTGGTGGTCGAGTCTCCGTGCACTTTGTCGACTTTCATCGGCGGCTGACCGCTTACTTTCCATCGAAGGAGCAGCTCGACATAAACCTCAAGCTCTGTATTATTCACATGGCGCATATTCAGAGCATATCAAAACTTTTGATAATCATTCTAATTTCTTTAAAAAAACAATTGACATGAATTTATATTTTTTTAGTTTGAAATTGTTCCATTTTGTATTTATAATTTATAATAATTCGGGTTTTGAATATAAATACACAGGGCTGCCACACAGTCACTTAAGTCACTTTCAGTTACTTTTTTTTAAAGAAAAAGGTTACTTTAGTCACATTCCTCCATTTCATTTTAGATTTTATCTAAAAGTAAAAAAAAATCGAAGTAATTTATGTATGCAATCTGTATAGTAATCTATATTATGATAATGATATTCAATATTGAAATTCGAATCATTTTAGTTTATGATTTTCTGGTTTTCTAGTTACTATTGTAAAGCATCACACTAAATCTGAAAGTATAAATTGGATCTGCAACAAAATCATCCAAGAATGTAACAGTCTTTTGTTTCCTTCTAATTTTCTTTATATTATAAATAATATATAAAATTTCATTTATATACGAAAATTACGAAATAAATTTTATTATATAAGAAAATACAAAATAATTACGAAAATTATTATTAATTATATACGAAAATCTTTATAATTTTTTTTATATTGATACAGATTTTTGTATCAATTGAATACCGTTGCAGCAAAAATGATATCTTCAGATTTAGTGCTGTTGCGGCACGATTACAAAAAATGAATACTTAATTATAACAATACTTATTGTTTTTTGAACTCATTTATTACATAAATGTATTGAATGACTTTATTTTCATTTAGATATTTGATTTTCAAAATGAAAAGGTACAGAATAATGCCACATTAATTATATGCATTTTATAATACAGAAAAACTCAAATTCTTTAATATAAAATTAAATTGAATCATATTCGACGTATTCCACAGTCTTTAAACTTTTATTTAACATGTAAAAAAGTAATTTTATTGCAAAATAATAAAGGAAAATAGTGTTTTAACAACGACTAAAACTTAACTATTTTTCAGCTGTTTCATAGCCTTATTAAAATTGCTGTGTTGAGTGTTTTAAATTAAAACTTACCTCGTAAGGTTTATTCTGGGTCAGAATTTTTATATTAGTTGTAGCTCTTTCTTCTACTTTTGATGCTGAAGTATGAAAATTTTCGTTTTGAAATTCCACACTTGAGAGATTTTGTTCATTTTCGCGGATGAATAGCTGCTAGGTAGAAAAATGAAAAAATCAAGGATTTTCAGTATATGTAAATCAGGTCTTCATTTTATTCTCTTGAAAATTTTGCTTAAATCCTGAGCCTTTTTCTACCGAAATATGAATTTTCAAAATAGCCTGGAAGATTGCTATTTTGAGGATTGGTTAAACGGGGTAATGGCTAAGTTGAAGTTGGCTAAATATCTAAAAATTCAGTTTTCAAGGGGATAAAATGAGGACTTGATTTACATATATGTACATACTGTAAATCCTTATTTTTTTTATTTTTCTCCCTATGAGTTATTCATCCGCGAAAATGAACAAAACCTCCAGTGTCGAATTTCAAAACGAAAAATTTCGAATTTCGGCGTAAAAGTTTGAAAATCTGACCAAAACTGAAGCGTACGAGATAAGTTTTTATTAAAAAAAACTAAAGATAACGTTTCTAATAAGGCTATGAAAGTGCTAAAAAATGGTTGTGTTTTAGTTTCTGTTGAAACACAATTTTTGTTCATTATTCCACAATAAAGTTATTTTCGCAGCTTAAAGATTGTTGAATACATCTTATTTGATTCAATTCAATGTTGCATTTTAGAATTTGAGTTTTTCTCTATTCTATAATGCACACAAATGTGACATTTTTCTGTGTCTTTGCATTTTGTAAATTGCATTTCTATATAAAAATGAAGTAATTTGTTAAATTTATGTGATAAATAAGTCAAAAAAGCATTGAGTCCTAATTAGTAAGTATCTACATTTTTTAAAATTAGTCCGGAGCCGATTTCGGCGCAATAAATTGGAATGACCCTCAATTAGCTAGGAATAAAATTAACTATACAATTTGTCTGAACATTACTTGCAAAATTAATTGCAGGAATTGTAACATTTGTATTCAAGCCCGAATTCAGCAATAGAGTTTCATCTGATTTATTGTGTGTACAGTAGTCACTTTTAGTCACTTTTTGTCACTTTTTAGCTTAAATTAGTGTTTTTTACTCATTTTTCAAGTAAATTAGTTTATAACAGCCATGTAAATATATGAATTTTAGTACATTCTGTATAGACAAAACTGATTAGTCCAAGGAACGAAGACTAAAAAGGTGTCTTTTAACCACAAAAGTTTAGATTGAAAACGACGTGTACAGTTGTGTAGTGTTTATGCCTGGGATGAAGGCCCGTATGTTTGCAGGCAGATTTTCATGAAGCCATTAATCTGAGAGAAAAAAAATTTATTGCGAAATTATGGATATTAGAAAGATCTGCAATCTGGTGGGCCGAACGTTGAGATTGGTTAATTAGTTTCCGTGCAATGTAATGAAAACGGGCCAAAATGGCCTTTTCTACAATGTCTAGTTAGATTTTCAAAAATGCATGTACATATTTAAAAGTCCCTGAAAAAGATTGTCTTTTAGTGTGCTGAAAAAGTTTGCATTATTTGAGATTAAAATAGTAAATAGTTTGAGAGAATAGCTATTTGTTCTTGAGAGACTGACGGGGGTTTTCAACGGAAGTAACACGTGAGATAGCGGTTGCAAAGCAATGAAAGTCGACAATTTTGAATTCCAAAGAGTTATTCTGTTATGGGCACTTTGAGGAAAATTGATTTTTCCAAATTAAGTTGGTCAAGAATGGCTGCAAAAAGGGGGTACGTTTTTGTGTCATAAACAAGTGAAATAACTTCGTTAATTTTTATCTTATAAAATGGGGGTTAGGGTCATTCGAAAGTTACCATTTCTACATGAATTTAAACAAAAAAAATTGGCTGTTTGCTGATTAGGAGGGGAGATAATCTTTTTTGTTATAACAATTATTGCAGCTGCATTTTTCAAAATACACTGCTCAAATTTGTAGTTAGTGTAGATGGATACTTATACTAAATGTAGTAAAACTGTCAAAGAAATAAGTTTCGAATTTTCTGTTTATATTTGTGCTTAATTTGATTAACGAAAGTTCTTTGATATAGTGCCAATTAAAATGTAAACTTGATATTTTTTTTAAAAATATTTCTTTCAAATTTCAGAATGGAAAATTTCGACATTTCCCTTCAGATATAATACACTTTCTCTAGCGCACGAGCATTAATTTACATCTCATTATAAATATTATAACCGCAAAAGTATTGCTACAAAGTGATTTTCCGTGTACAAGTGTTTCAATCGTATAACAATATACATCTTGAATTTTAGACCTTTCCTCAAAATAGTGTAGCACACAGAGTGTGATTTGCAGACGTTAATAGTACTGGTTAAAGTCACTTGAGTGGAACTTAGTTAGTGCTTTGAACCCTTTTATTGCTTGATGACCTACACCGACGTGAGGTGTCTGTCACGCCACCCAATTTACTCCGCGAAACACGCGCTGCGTTTAATGATAATAGATTCGTTGCAGTTTTTCATCTGCCTCCGCCTATTACATTTCTAACCAGAAAATAGCAGAAAACTCTTCTCAAACATTAAAGCTATTTGCCTCGATATTTGCCTACAAGATTGACTTTTAGTGGGTTGATTTAGAACCAATCTATTTAGATTATTCCATTTTTCAAAAAAGAAAAAGGTAATAATCCAAAACAATAACAGATTTATAAAAGTTGCTAACTTTCTCAAATTTGTATGCTATACTTAAATAAAAATAGGTATCTTTTCGTTAATTGAGTTGATCATTAATACCTCAGCTAAAACAATTTTTAATAGTATTCATAGGCAACCCTGCAGATTGGAACGAATCTTCGATTAATTTCTCTCTTTTAAAATTTCGTAAAGATCGAAATAAAATCTATTTTCTGATGAAAATTTCTTGTGTACTAAAGAAGAAACACCCAAAAAGTTCACGAATCCAGAATAGACTTCGAAACTACTGGCTTTTCGAAAACTACAATTATAAATAATGAAACCTATATTAATTAAATTCAAAAATTTCCTCAATTTTCATCAATTTCACTGAAAACGATAATACCAAAAACAGAAAAATCAGAATAGATAAAAAAGTTTTATCTTTCTACGTTGTAAATCAAAAAATCGTAATCCAATGTTTTGTAAACAATTCACCAAAACACTAATTGAACACACATTTCAGTTATGTCAAGAAAACACAGTAGATAACCAAAGCATCCCAACATTAATAAGATGTAATTATTAAAATTGAAAATTTTCTTAATTTTTCAAAGCATAGAGACAGTAATCCACTTTTTGAATACAGATTTTAATTAATGAGTAACAGATTCTTCACAATGAAAATTCTTTTTGATTTTAATAGGGAAAAAACTTCAGAAATTGAAGAGAAGCGTTCCAAATCTCGGCGTAAACTCACATTGACTGTGTACTAGAAACCTCAGAGAAAATCTCATATTTAGGGAACTCATTTCAAAACACTTGTAGGAGAGACGAACCAGTCGCGTTGTAACGACTGCATCGTCCAGCCCAACTCTCGTAAAAACCGAGGTAAAAACCACATGTTCTATTGTTCGGAGAATGTCAACAGATTTTTTGGGAAATTATTCAGGAAGTTTTAGCCCCAAGCATCAAGATTCAGAAATTGGTCCAAAGACACAATAATAAAATAAAAAAAATATTTTTACCTTCAAATATGAAATTCATAAAGATATCAAATAATTAAAAACAAAAACCTAGTCTAAGAAATTATTAATGTAAGACTCAATGGTCATAATAAAAGAATGCATATATACTGTATATGGCATCTTCCTCTAAGTATCATTTTTTATAGGTAACGAGGGTATCATTTCTTTTACCTAAATGTATGTAAAAAATTTGGCAAACTTATTTTTTCATAAGTACAAGGTTAAAATTTCTTTCTTTTTCCTCTTTTCTCTTTTTATTGTACATTTATTGTACATTTGTCTCTAATGAGCCGTAAAAGCGGGTAGTTTCGAAGTCTGTATTTGATTTGCGAACTTTTTAAGTGTTTCTTTTTTCGTACACAAAAAATGTTCATAAAAAGTAGATTTCATTTCATTCTTTAAGAAATTAACTTTTATTTGGTACAAAAGTTCACTAGTCACTGCTAGGAATTATGAGAAAATAAAGGTAACCAAACATACACTATGTGTTTCGACTGACTTCAACCCAAAACGGTTCTCACCTCTCGTTGTTTTTTTTTCTAATTTCATTTTAGTGATACCCCACGATCATTTTGAGTTAAAAAGAAAAAAATCCGTATGGGGATTTTTGAATAAACTTGATTTTTTATTTTTCTTTGGAGGTTATTATGTATATCTTCATGGAAATAACTCCAAAGTTGAGCTCCTTTAACTTTAAGTATATGATTTTTCATTCAAAGAAGGCTTTAAATGTTAAACACCATTGAGTACCTTGAAGTTTTTTTAATTGTTTGAAACAGGTGCTTAAAGTCAGTTTTAATCAGTTTTTTGGAAATTTCTTCTTTTCAGAACATCAAATCTAAAGCAAATCTAGAAGAAATATGTTCTATCTCTCATACGTCCGAAGTTGCGACCTGAAAAATGTCATTTTTTTATGAAATTTTGTTAGGCATTGAGTTCTTCCGAAATAACTTGTTTGTGGTGCAATTTTTTTCGTTTTTCCGAAGCACAATAGCAAAATTTCATAACGATTTTCATCGTGCGTTCTTGATTTTGGCATATTAACTGACAGTGCGTGTCAGTGCAATGAAATTTTAATAATGTTGATAAAAAAAGGATCTATAACCGATTAAAATTAAAATTGATTTATTTTTGGTCTTACAGGAATGGTACATATTTTTATTATCAAAAAGTAACATTTTTCATGAAATTCAACAGAAACAAGTCATTTCGAGAAAACTCAATGCCTGACAAAATTTCATAAAAAGTGGCATTTGTCAGGACGCTGTAACTTCGGACGCATGAGATAGAACATTCGTTTCATTAGATTTGGTGAAAATTAAGTGTACTTCAACTGATATATAAATACAATTTCATCTAAGATGCGCTGAATAAGTACCTGTCGAACTGCAGATATGCATAAATATTAAAATAATAATAAATAATAATCAAAAAATATTTTTAAAATCGAAAAATTATTTTTGACACAAAATTGCGATGTTTTCAATAATTAAATTATATTTTATATAAATAATATCGTATTCTTAATTTTAAATATCAATGCTCCCGCTTTTATATTTTTAGGTGAGCAATGAGCTGTCGTAGTTTTATTCGTTTAATTCAAGAAAGCATTACTATCGAAATAGTATATTGTACCCAGTTATAAAATGTAATCTGAATTCGAAGCTTTGTCCTCATTTAAAGAAAATACAATGATCGTTTTTATAAATTAAAGTAAACGGAACTGTTTTTGAATTGAGTTTGAAGATATAAACTGCGGATTATTTTAGAAACAAAATTTTCTCATAATTTTGTTCTCTTTCTTTCTCCTGTTGGACATTTTGCTCTATAATGCAATGGGAATTATTCGTCCACGCAAACGTAACTTTTGGAAATGATTTAAAAAAAAAAAACGGGTTCCCCCCGTATTCCTTGTAGCATTTTTAGTAAGTCAAATAGAGCCCCTTAATGAAGCGTTTTTAAAAAAAAATTGTACACCGGATTTTTTCGGGAACAAAAGTACCAGATACCTGGACTATTGGGATAATTTCAAAATACATTTGAAATTAACTAAACATACTGATTGAAATTTCTTACTCTGTTAAAAGAATAGTTCCTTCTATTTTGTAAAAATTTCGAAAATTATATAACTTTCTTAATTTTTATCAAATTAAAAAATGCAATAAGGATAATTTGTTCGTTTTTTGTCTTCTGCTAGAATCATTGACAACAATATCTTAAACTCTTAAATTTTTTGTTAAGTTTTGAAAACGCTATAAACTTTCAATCTTGGATTAACCTGGTTGACGAATTTGACCTTCATTTTGGGACCCTAAAAAAGTGTATCGAAAGCTGACTCGATTTGCCAAATCCTTCAAAAGTTAGCGTGGCAACAACATTCAGGTAATCAAACAGAGCGACACACGTACAGACATACAGATACACAGCCAAACACCAAAAAAATGTTATGATTTTCGTAATCTGCAAATGCAGAAACGCAAAGATCTGTTAAAGACTAGAGAATGAAATTTTTGACGATATCGTTACACACACATGAATGAAAATGTAAAAAATCATTTTTAATGTCTCAAATCATTAAAAACTATTTTTAAGACGAAAAATTTCATAAAGAATAATATATTTAATAACAGTTTATTCATTATTCAAAATTGGATGGGGTCAAGTTGCATAGAAAATATTTTTTCTGGGAAAATAAGATGTCACTCATTAACATCATATCATTATCAAAAGTTTAGTAAAAAGCGAAAAAAAAAGTACGGTCGGAAAAATTTTTTAAAATAAATAATTGTTTTATATTTTAAATTTTTTCACGAAAGATAATGTTTTCTCCTTTCAACGAGACCATCTGTAATAATATTGACATTTTTAAGGTTTCGTAGCCCCGGGCTGAAACCCTTGTAGTTTCGATCGGGTATCCGTCCGACGTACATTAGCGACCGTTGCTAAGGTACGTTATTGTCCGCTGCTAAAATTTGTTATTTTCCGTTACTAAGGGATGTAATTGACCGTTACTAGGGAGTTGTATTGATCCTTTCTAAGGGTTTTCATTCATAGATTCTAGGGAGCTGTATTGACCGTTGCTAAGAGTTGTTATTGACAGTTGCTGGAAGTTGTATTGATCGTCGCTATGGGTTGTTATTGACAGTTGCTAGGGAGTTGTATTGATCGTCGCTATGGGTTGTCACTGGCAGTTGCTAGGAAGTTGTACTGATCCTCGCTATGAGTTGTCATTTGCAGTTTATAGGGATCCGTATTGACCGTTGCTAAGAGTTGTTATTGACCGTTACTAGGGAGTTGCATTGATCTTTTCTAAGAGTTTTTATTCATAGTTACTAGGAAGTTGTATTGACTGTTGCTATGGGATGTCATTGGCAGTTGCTAGGAAGTTGTATTGATGATCGCTATGAGTTGTCATTGGCAGTTTCTAGGGAGCTGTATTGACCGTTGCTAAGAGTTGTTATTGACAGTTGCTGGAAGTTGTATTGATTGTCGCTATGGGTTGTTATTGACAGTTGCTAGGGAATTGCATTGATCGTCGCTATGGGTTGTCATTGGCAGTTGCTAGGAAGTTGTATTGATCGTTGCTAAGAGTTGTTATTGACAGTTGTTAGGGAGCTGTATTGACCGTTGCTAAGGGTTGTTATTGGCAGTTGCTGGAAGTTGTATTGATCGTCACAATGGGTTGTTATTGACAGTTGGTAGGAAGTTGTATTGATCGTCGCTATCAGTTGTCATTAGCAGTTGCTGGGGAGTTGTATTGACCGCTGCTTAGGGTTGTTTTTGTCCCTTGAGAGGGAGTTGTATTGGCCGTTGCTTAGAGTTGTTATTGAAAGTTGGTAGGGATTCTAATTGATCGTTGCAACGGGTTGTCATTGACAGTTGCTAGAGAGTTGTATTGACCGCTTCTTAGGGTTGTTTTCATCCCTTGAGAGGGAGTTGTATTGGCCGTTGCTAAGAGTTGTTATTGACAGTTGGTAGGGATTCTTATTGATCTTCGCAATAGGTTGTCATTGGCAAATGCTAGGGAGTTATATTGACAGTTGCTAAGAGTTGTTATTGACAGATTCTAGGGAGTTTCATTGACCGTTGCTAAGAGTTATTATTGACAGTTGCTAGGGAGTTGAATTGATCGTCGCTATAGGTTGTCATTGGCAGATGTTTCTAAGGGTTTTTATTGACCCTTGACAAAAAGGTGTATTGGTCATGGCTAAGGGTTGTTATTGACAGTTGCTAGAAATTGTATTGATCGTCGCTATGGGTTGTTATT
>JAUMHM010086466.1:0-10936 GCA_032362435.1 Melikaiella ostensackeni
TATGATAAATTTAGGAAAATTCAGTTACTACTCTCTAGGTATGTGAAGTTCGTAACTTCGCCAGTAATTACACTGTTAAAAATGTTTGTAATTTAGAATTCAATTTACAAATTTTATAATTTACTGATCAAGTAATTTTTATAATTAAACTATAATATATCATTTTTCATTATTAGTAACACAATAATCAAATAAATGAAGGAAATACAAAACTAAGCTAGAATTTTTCTCAGTATCTGGAATTTTCACCTTCAGCTTGCTTTTTCGGGAAAAGTTTCACCTACACGTCGTATTAGAATCCTGATTGATATATTTTAGCAAACGTTTTGCAATCTGATATTTTAATGTCAAGTAAGTTGTAAAGATGAAGCAACATCTCAAGAAACTATAATTTTCTCATAATTCAGAGTACTAAACATGTATCGTAAATGTACTATATGTATATGCATATTTCTTCCATTACGTTTATAGTAAAATTGCTATAGAAATTTCTAACAGTGTATGTGTAAATGTCGGAAATGTTGGAAATTACGGAGTTTAAAATGATCAATTATTTTGTTTTCAAATTTTAATGTTCACTAACCTTATGTGAACTCACGTCGAAATATGAAAATTACGTGCGGTAAGATTGTTTTTGTGAAAAAGATGTGAAAAAGAAGAGAAGATTAGTTCACAGTTATAATAGTAAAGTTTTTGTGAGTAACTTGATTGTGTTTAACACAGTAAAAAAAAATATCATTTTTGTTGCAGAGCATTTTGCTCCAGCGATCATTTGACTCTCGAGATCATAATGATCTGTTTATTCGATTCATTTTGACCTGCTTTCAGGGTCATGTGTCAGACTAAACAAAATGGCCGCCAGTTTGTGGCGCGGATGTCATAACCTAAATATTTTGTCTAACCGCACGCAAATGACAACTATACTTAACAGGAGATATAATCTGTTTTCAAGTTTTGTTATTTTATAACTTTTCAAGTACACTGCACGATCAGAAGTCATAAAAAGCTCGCGTATAAGCCAAATATATTCCAATAACAATGGGCATCTTGGCTTGACCTGATATATGACCCCGAATCAGATTATTATATGATCTTAAAAATCGATCATTCATTCCGGCCGATCAAAATGCTCTTGATTTCGGTATCATTGTTGTTGCATATCAAAATGATGTTGATTTCCGTATCATTCTTAACATTATTTTTTACTTTAAACAGTAAAACATTTAAAATTTATAAATAATTCGTTAAATACCATAATTTCCAACAATTTTCATGGTTACCGGCAAATGTTAAATGTTATGAAAAATTTTGTAAGTTTAAGAGATGGTTACGTAAAAGTATCGGAAATTTCATAAAATTTTCCGTAACTTTCGTAAATTTCAGATTACATATTTCTATCCCGTGTGTAAAAATCTTCTGGCACTGTCCCGGCCCAGACCAGGCTGTCTAGTTTAAAGTCTTGACGCTGACCAGCCGGTCTGCCCTGGATCTGGACAAAAGTATAACGTTTTTTTTTGGCTAGCCCCAGGCCAGACCGACTGAACAGCCGCTTATGATTGGATGATCAGCAGCTAGTTGGAGGCCGGTCAGCCGCTGGCTGGACTCCCTTGTAAAAGGAAATAATTTGACACGATTAGGAACGATGGAGCAATGAATCCCAATTGCTTGGGGCGAAACTTAATTTTTTTAATGACTTAGGAAAAAATCAATTTTCACTATAAGTGTGTTTAGTTAATCAGCGCCAAACCTGGCCTAGACCAGAATGTCAAGGGGACAAGAAAAAAAATGCTTGTTTTTATAGTGTGAATTTATTTTCTATTATCTTAGACCCTCTGTAACTTTTTCGAAATATGTACAAGAAAAATTTGCTGATCGAACTTAGAACTTTTCTTGTTCTTGGATAGCTGGTCAGAGCCAGTCCTGGGCTAGACTTAGACTTAGACCGAACTTAGAATATTTTATTCTTTGATAGCTAATCAGCGTCAGTCCTGGGCCAGACTAGACCTTTCAGGCCATAATTTGAATTTTTTGTTCTTGGTCAGCTGATCAGCGCCAAACCTGACCCAGACCAGAATTTTAAGGTGATAAGAAAAACATCTTGTTTTGATAGTGTGAATTTTTTATTTTTTATCATTTTAGATCACCTGTAACTTTTTCGAAATGTGCAAGGAAAAATTTTCTGATCGAGCTTGAAACTTTTTTTTGTCCTTGGATAGCTTGGCGGCGCCTGTCCTGGACCAGACCAAACCTTCCAGACTAGACGGTCTAGATAAAGTCTGACCTGGACAAGACTAGCGCCAGGCATGCTCTGTACCTATTGCTGGGAACTTTTTGACGTAAGATGCGACCACGGTATACCAAGGTGGAAATGACACCGTCCGTACACGCGAAAATAAAACGCTCTGTGCCTGAATTAAGTCCGAATGATTTAAGGAAAGCAACCGTTAGCTCCATTGACAAGGACTGATCTTTCACATTTCTGTAAAAGTTTCCGTGCATTTTCTTGTCGTGGAGCTGTTTGAGGAAGTTGTCGACCTCTGCTTACTTCGTCCGGGCTTTTAGAAGCGAAGCATCTTAATGGAGTAATACACTTTCCTCACTTCTGATGTTAAGATCCAGGCCAAGGATCTCGGCCGCCTGCTCCGCGGCTTTGTAAAGGAACGCTCCTTTGCCAATCATCTCGTGGTTCTTGACCATCTTCAAGAGAGAATCTCTTCTATTTGCACGATGAGAACTGTACCCAAGATAATTCGATCATAAAGACACTGGATATTTAGAAGTCCGCGTCCGCCTTTACGGCGTGGGATGTGTAAGCGCGGAACGGACGAGTTGATATGCAAGCTCTTCTGCATATGCATGTTCTTTTACGTATGGCGATATCGAGGGCAGTGAGCTCGTGCTTCGTCCATGGAACCATCCCAAATGAATAGAGTAGAACCGGGACGGCAAGCATGTTAGTTGCAGATATCTTGTTCGACGTCGACGGATTGGAAAACCAAATCTGTTGAAGGGAACGCTAGCAAGTCCTCCTCATTTCTGATGAATCTTATGCTCGCGATTTTTAGTCTCGCCGCAGGGGTACCCATGAGAATTGCGTAGTGCGAAAGATAGTGGTAGAAGTGTGATGCAAAAGAGTAGAGGGCTCTTGGTGTCGCCCTGAAGACACGATGTTTTCCAGATGAGATAATAAATATAGTTTTCCAAAGGGGCTTCAATCTCTCTTTGCATTCCACTATATGTGGATGAACCTTTAAGCTTTCCAGCAGACAAATGATAAGTCTATGAGAAATTGAATCGAAAGCTTTCTGGTAATAAATCCAGGCTATCGACAGATTGCGATTGTAGGCTGCAGCGTTTTTGCAGACGCTCATGTCGATTAGCAGTTTCTCCCGACAGCCTGCTACGCCCCTTTTCGATCCACGTTGTTCGTAAATTTCTCTCGACACAAGTCCAATTGTCCGAACAATCCTGTCGTTCAGGATAGGTGTGAAGATCTTATACAGTCTGTTCAGAAAAGTTATTGGCCTATAGTTCCTTGAGCTGGACAAGTTGCCTTTCATCGGCAGGAGTACAGTGGCATCCTAACGCCAGTCACTGTGGAATGGGCGTCTCCGACTTCAAATATGAGGTGAAGATCCGGGCCAGATGTTGGTGTGTAGAAGTAAACTTCTTCCACCAGAATTTCTTGATACCATCCGGTCCGGCAGCGGAGAAGTTCTTCGTGCCCCTCAGTGCTTTCTTCAGCTCTTCGGTAGTGATGAGTGGGTACTGTTCCTTGGATGTTATGAGGTTGTTGCACAGCTCTTTGAAACGCATCATGTTCTCAGTGTCTTCATGCAATGGGTGTTAAACTTCGTAAATCTCTCTTCAAGAAGTCTCTACCTCCTCGGGCTTACGTGGATCATTAACAAAAATAGGAGGATCGCTGAAGAGGCGCGATGGGTCAGCAAGAAATAGTTGATTCTCCCTGACCTGTCTCTCCCTCTTCTGTGTTCTCCTCCTGACGTCAGATAACACCCGTATTTCGCCAACAATGTGCTGCTTGATAGTCAGCAGCTTTGACTTTTCCAATGTGTGATGTTGGATCCTCAGTTCGTGAGCGAACTTTGAGCAACTCATGAGAAGCTCGTGAGAAAAGTTCTATAAAGGCTCTCAGCAACGAAAAATACAATTCCGTAGCAACAGTCAATAACATCCCCTAGCAATGGCAAATGACAAACCTTAACAACAGTCAGTGAGACTCCTTAGCAACGGTCACTAGAAACCCTTATCAATGATCAATAACATCCACTACCAGCTGTCAGTAACAATTCTTAGCAATAGCTAAGAACATCCCCTAGGAATGGACAATAACAGCCCTGAACAACGATCAAGACAAGGCTCTAGCAATGGGCAATAATAGTCCATAGCAGTGATCATAAATTTCTCTAGCAACGGACAATAACAACCCATAGCAACGATAAATAACATCTATCAGCAGCGGTCAGTAAAAACCCTCAGGAACGGCTCACAACATTCCCTAGCAATGGGCAATAACAGTCCTTAGCAAGAATCGAGACAACTCCGCAGCAGCGGGCAATAACAACATTTAGCAACAAAAAATACAACTTTGTGGTAACTGTTGATAACAACTCATAGCAATGCTCAGTAACGACCCTTAGCAACAGCTAATAACATCCCCTAGAGCGGTCATCAACAACCCTTAGCAAAAATCAATACAACTTCGTAGCAACGTTCAATAAAGGTCCTTAGCAACGAATAATTTAACTCTTTCATATGTTGTATAAACCCTTAAAAAACGTTTTAAAGATGGGAGTCATCCGCATGTTATTAAAAATGAATAATTCCATTTTTCAGTCAAACTATGCAAGACATGAAGAAATGTCGCAAGGGAAAATTGATCACCTCAAAAAGGGCTACAAATTTTGTAGTGACTATTTTTCAATAAGGTGCACAGTTTTTTCTTTAATCGTAAAACATAACATTCAAAATGCAGAATGAGAATGTGCCCACGCAATGGACAGGTTTCTAAAATAATATTATAAAAAATAAATGTTCCAAAAAAACCTGCAGGAATATTTTTAGTTTCTTCCTTTGAAATTTCTTCTTTTCGAAGATTTTCGTACTCAAATATGGTAAAGGTATTTTTTCACATAAATCATGAAACTTTTCTATAATTACTACCCTACTAAAGTTGCCTGATATTGACTCAGTTGATCAATAAGCACTTTGTATAAATAGGGATTCATGTTTGCCACTCATATTTAGCAAGTATAACATAAGTCCACATAACTTTTTGAAATAGAGCCTTGGTAAATGAGTCGATTATCACGATTGCCTCCCACCCTAAAAATGTTCCTTAGGATGCCAAATATGAAAAAAATTTCCTCCGTTTGTGGCAGGACATGGAGGGCACTTGAATAGAGATCCCGGTGTATTACTGTGATTTCAAATTTAAATGGTGCAATTTAATCACTTTAAAAAAAATTATTTGAGAGACATTGAGTTTGGAATACTCAATTTAGAATATTATCAAATTTGAAATAATTCAATCTTGAATGCCTTGTTCTTGCATGGTTTTATTTTTAACGCAAGTTTTTTGTTTACAGAATAGTAGTTCTCCAGTTTAGAAAATTGGAAAACTACATTTAAAATATTCAGTTTTAATGCTTTTCTTAGAATTTTTCAAATTTGCACAATTTCAATTTGAGGTTATTATACATTCCAGGCGGAAAAATTATATATAGTTAGAGAAATTATGTATAATTTTCATTTGTTTTATAAAAATAATGTATAAAGCAAATGATAGTTACATAAAATATTTGACACTATGTATAGACTATGTATAATTTTTGCGCCTGTGATAGTGAAATAGTTAAATTCCAAATATTCATCAATATTAAACTAGTAATTTTGAATGTTTTATTCCGACATTTTTTATTTTAATATTATGCCGCAAATTCAAAACGCGTTTTCACTTTTGTATATTTTTAATTGAACTTTTCAGTTGTCAAATTATTTAAACTATCAGAAAAATATGTTAAAACATTATTTTAAGAGGTAATAAAAATATATGACACAGGGATTAGTGATGATCTAGGGGAAAAATAGCAAGGAAGAATTAATTAACTTTAATATATTGCAAATGCCTCATTTCTCTACTTAGAAGGTGATTTTTGAGGGTGAATAGATAATTCTTTTAGGAGGTTAAACATTATGAAGATATTGTGAATACACATTCGTTGAAGTGTTTTCAATGATGAATGAAATTTTTTATTTGACGTTAATTCTACATTTTCACATCTTACTGCTACTTTAAGGCATATTTTTTTATTACTTGATTTTGTTCCAATTTTCAGGGTTTCAGTTTCACGGGTTCATTCGAAGTTTTAGGGGGCTGGATGACAAAGTTTACGAATATTGTACTAATGCGAACCAAAAACTGAAACTTTTGTCATTTCAGGTTAAAATTGATTATTTAATTAAGCATTGGGTTTAATTATTCTTTTAATGATGAAATATAATTATTTTCGAACGATACAGTTTTGAAAGATTTAAAAATGAAGCAGAAACCATTCTCAATGTTTCGATATAAAATTATTCTCTTTTGAATGCTTTGCATTCAAAGTTGTTTGATTTAAAACGATTTTAGTTTGGAATAATTCAATTTTGAAAGCTTCAACCTGAAAGCTGTTCAGCAACTGGGCCTTAAAATTGGCAGCTTTGAAAGATTTAAAAAGGGAAAGTCATACAACTTCTATAAAATTGAAAATCATTTTCACTTTTTAATTAAAATTGATGGAAAGCTAGTTTTCCTGTCTACTGGCCGTAATATTACATTTTTTCTCGTTTCTCCAAAAAATGTAATATTACGGTCAGTAGACACAAAAAAACTCACTTTCCGGCAGAAAAACTAACTTTCCATCAATATTAATTGAACATTTCATCTGGCCAAATCGAATAACATCAATATATATTCTCTCTTTTTATATAATAAACTAAGAAGGTTGAAGACTCCACTCCTGCTTCAAATTAAAAAATTGTAATTGTAATCGATTTTAGCACCTAGGGTTGCGTTTGTTGGATCTCGAGCTTCGCGTTCGATAATGTATTTACCGCGCGCTACGAGCTCGGTCTACGTATTTCCCCCGTATTTGTGCAGAGACATTTTAAAATTAAAAGCTAAGCCATTCACAAACTGTAATTTGGCGATTGTGAATTCCCTTTTATTGAAGCTCCTTCGAATAAAAGCAAAGTCTGATTAATTAACGGAACTTCGGTTTCAGGTGGAAAATTTTGCCGCTAAACATTTTATTGTATCTTGTGTCGTTTTCCTATAAATTTGAATTCTTTATTTTTAATGTTATTGTTCACGACTGAAACAAAAACTATGCGTCTCATGACAAAAATAGTGTCAAGCAAATTTGTGAATCTTTTTAAGATGAATAAGTTTGCTCTTCAACATTTTTCTCGTATTTCCTACAATTTTGGTGGAGAATGGAATTTATGATTCTTCAAAAAGAACTTTCGATGGATGAAATCAGAACCATTGGTCAAAAATGGCTGGTTAAGTAACTCATCTCTCCTTTCTAGACTTTATACCAGTGCACCAAAGTGCAATCCAATCGGATAATACCTTCCGAAGTTATCATGTTTACAGACGACAACGATTACAGACAGACACCGAAGTTAAAACCATTTTTTCTCAATCAGTGAGTCCGAAAACGTCGAGATTTGATACCTTGATAATGATGAATGAAAAATGAATATTTCGCAATGCATATGCAAAATACACAGTAAGCTCCAGGAATGAATTCTATCGTCTAATTGGATAAAAACGCTGCAGCACACTTATTCACTCGAAGATAAAATTTTTCTGACGAAAATATTTATGTCACATGCGTGAAATTTGTCAAGTGACACTACGATGTCAAACACTTTCCCACTGAAAAAATCCTGGGGAAAATACTCGTATAACTTTCAATTTGTTTTTTTAATTTGGTGTAGAGTTTTAAGAAGAAAGTGTCTCCGCATACCGAAATTACAGGAGGAATAGCTTGCCGGTCAAAAAGAACTTTTTATATCGAAATTTCGGTATGAATAAACAGAATCGTAGTTCAGAGTTAGCTATTGCTACCATGAAATTTGGTCTTCTAGAATCCCCCAATACACATAGTAAGCCTTTTTAATTATCAATCATCTACTGTATGTTTGGTTACCTACTGTAGGGAAGTTTCTCCTGTAGAGTAAGATTGATCATAATTTTCAATATTTGAAAGCACTCACCTTTATGATTCCTTTTTCAATTTTCTTCTGAAAGCACACTCAGTTTGGGAACAAAAGCTGAAGGAACTGTGTCACAATGTATGTTTTTCTCTATATATAATGGAAAAATAATAAAAACGTACTAAAAGTTTTAAATAACGTCGCGAGAAATTGTAAAAACATTTTTTTAGTACGCATACATTTTATAGAGATGCTTTGGAACATTGTACGCGCTGAGCTATTTAATTGCCCTTCGCTTTTAAGGAATGTGAAATAAAATAGTTTATTATAAAGACTTGAAAACAATTTTATGTATTTATCCTAATCTCATCACAAAAAATATTTGAAAAGAAGCTGACTCGCCTCCGCACATAAACATGATATCAACAAATCAATACACTTATTTTTCTTAAATTTTCTCTTACGAAAAACAATTTGCATTACTTTTGAATATACGCTTTTTCATCCTATTTATATACAGATGCGAGTCAACTTCATTTACGATATTTTTGTGAGGATATTAAGGATAATTACCTCACCTCAAAATTCAATTATCTTTAAAATATTTGCATGGTTTCTATTAGAACACACCTGAATTTACACGAAACAGATTGTTAATTAACTAATTATATAATATATGACTATTTATCTAGTAAGCTTCTTTCTAGCTTACTTCTAACATAATTTATCCAAATAGAGTTGCAAGTAATATTTTAAAGAATAAATGTAAGCCATCAATGATGAAGATAGAATCAAAATTACAGTTTTTTTCTAGAGCGAAATAAAATCTCAAACAACTATTGTTAAACAAAAATTACATATATTCAACAGCTCTTTTCTACATCGGCAAAAAAACTTATTTTTCAATACTTTTATATTTAACATTATATCAACTCTTCTCGATGTCAGAAACCATTTTAGGAATTCGGGGTGAGATAACTATAGTAGTGGAAATGCAGCGGTGGTCGAACAACGATTCTAAGGTCGAACGCCACTTTTGGAAGGCCATGTATAATAAAGCAATATAATATGCAAATTGTCAAAAATAGGTCATTATGACAATTTGGTTAAGAGAAAATAAATATTGGTTTGACCACTGGTACGTGTTTGGAGACCGGTGCACCTTAGGGAAGCTATGCGTGAATTACTATTTACTATAAATTATCTAAAACATTTAGAAGTTTTTTGTGACCTACTCGAGCATAGTTTTCTCTACTCTAGGTTGCATCAATATCTTGGTACGCAAAATATTACAAATATAGCTAAGCTGTACTCGTTTATATAATATTTTCCATTAAAATAACACAAATAAAACACCGACAAAACGTTTGCAAACGATTTTCGTTTATAGACAATTCAAGCTTAATCTTTAAGGAAGATGCCAATTTCATGCCCCCTTTCTAATTCATAATATTACGTAAGTTATTCCTCCATATAAATGAGAAAGTGCGTTCGTACAAATAAAATGTTGCTGATGTAACGGACAAGGACTCTTCCAAAATCAGTTTAGATTCATTAGATACAGTATGGGAATCTCATTTCCAATGATGCGAATGTACTAACAAGTGTTTAGTAAGAAATTCTGCGTAGTTTATAATTTATATTTATTTTCTTTTAATTTTCGCTGGTGTAATGGTTGCTGTTGTAACTAAATCAGAAGTTTAAATATGTGATGTTCGCTGTTTGTATGGAATATTTACAATTTTTCAATGAATTTATCGATGATTCGATGTTTATAACTTATTATTCTGACATTCAAAATCTTAAACTATAAATAAAGAAATACATAATGGCCAAACAAGAAAAGGATTTAGAACTGAAGAAATTTGAGAAGAGGATATCGTGGACGATAAAAAAAAAGTGACAAAAAAGAGGTACGAAACACCCAAAAAGAGAAAACAAGCTAAACAAGCAAAAATATTTAAATATTTCAAGCTTCTATTCTGGATTCTATTCCTCGCTTGATTTCCATAAGATGGACGTAGAAATATAACCCGAAATGTACACAACATGTACATTAAATGAAGATACAAATAAAATAAAGCAGAAAACAAAAATCCTATGTCTCTCATTCGTCCGTAGTTATAGGTATAGCGTACTCAAGAATACCTACTATTACGAAAAAGATCGTTCAAAAGTAAGTTTTTTCTCAAATGTCGGGTTTCTACAGCACTTTGCGTCAAATTTTTTTTTCCCTTGAGAGAATTGACGAGTTTTTATCAATGAACCCCCTACTGATTCAACTTCGAAAAGAAGACTACGAAAAGAAGACTACAGGACAAATACCGGGACGATATTTTGATTTCGAGTGTGCCGGGTCGTAGGCCAGTGGTTTATTTCCGAACTCATCAAGAGCTGAGCGATTCTTGGTATCAGAATAAGCGCCCTGATCGTTCTGCCGAGCGAATGAGGATTGTTAAAACTGCAGCCGCTAGCGTCGCCAAGGATATTAAAAGCAACATTTATCAAACAGATTACTACCCCAGCCCAGAATCGTTTTTGGATCATGCCGAAAATGACGTTCCTGACACCCCTACCTAAAGAAAATGTCAGAATATTCTCAGAGAAAATGTCAGGCCTGTTTCAGGCTATCTGCTGACTAGATTTGAATGATTTCGTCTCTAGAGATAGCCTCAGAGATTCGGGTCCTTTTAAGGGTCGTTTTATGACT
>JAUMHM010086467.1:0-10936 GCA_032362435.1 Melikaiella ostensackeni
AAAAGAGGCATAGTAGGCTATCGGGAAAACCCGCCTATCGACAGAAACGTCTGCGAAGACGCTGTAGCCTGCAATCGCAATCTGTGAATGGTCTGGATTGATTACCAGAAAGCTTTCGATTCAACCTCCCATAGACTTATCATCTGCCTCTACGGTGCATCTAATAATCGTGAGCATAAGGTCGCTCATATGTTTTATATGGATTACGTGAAATCTATGCTTCTGGAACACAGCATTTCACGGATGCTCTAAATATGTCGAGGGCACGATTTCACGGCCCTTGATATCACCACACATAAGCTCATGCATATGCAGAAGATCGTGCATATCAATTCGTCCGTTCCACGCTCACACATGCCACTCCGTAAAGGCGGGCGCGGACTCCTAAATATTTAGTGTCTCTATGACCGAATTATCTTAGGTACAGCTCACATCGTGGCGAATGGAAGAAATCCTCTCCTCAAAATGGTCAGGAATCACGAGATGATTGGCAAAAGAACGTTCCTCAACAAAACCGCGGAGCAGGCGGCCAAGACCCTTGTTCTGGATCTCAACATCAGAAGTGAGGAAAGTGCATTACTCGATCTAAAATTCTCACTTCTAAAAGCCCGAGTACAGAAAGCAGAGGGCAACAACTTCCTCGAACACCTCCACGACAAGAAAATGCGATGAAACTTTCACAGAAATGTAAAAGATCAGTCCTTGTCGATGGAGTTAACGTTTGCTTTCCTTCAATCGTCCGGACTCAATTCAGACACAGGAGGTTTTATTTTCGCGTTTCACGACGGTGTCAATTCCGCCTTGGTATACCGTAGCCGCATCTCACGTGAAGAAGTTCCCAGCGACAGGTGTAGAGCGTGTCATGCACATTCAGAGCACCTACGGCACATATTATCCGGGTGTTCAATAAGTAATCTATATTCATGATTTTATGTTATTTATTTTTTATCCGTTTATTTCTAATAGTTGATTGCAATAAGCTGTCGGCGGCAACTGTGGGTTCGCTCCTCGTGCTGTTTCTTACGCTTCGCTATCATTTTGACTTGAAAGTTTCGGAAAGAGAGGCGTCTCCTCATGGATGTGTAGAGGATTGATTTTGCGCGCGAAATTTTGAAATTGTTGGATCGAACAACTAGCATTACTACAATTGACCTAGAGGCCCAGACTACGACGCATCCTTAAAAAATTTACGATATATAGTTCAAATTGATGCATAATTCTAAATATCGATACTGATAGATACACAGCATGAATGCGACACACAATAGAAACAGTGAACCTTCTTCTTCTCGGCTTATCCTTCTCTCTTGCTTCTAGTATTGAGAATGAAAACATCCACCGCGCGAAAAGGGGCGCTGCGGTGCCATACAAACATGGCCGCGGAAGCCATATGGATAATATGGAGTAGTAACAATTTTTTAATTAAAAAGTGTGTTCAAGTTTAGAAAATGGTATTTTTAGACTTGAATAGTTTGTATAGTTACGCAACAGCTATACCGGCATCCAGAAATATGATCGAAGACCAAAATATTCTTAATTATGATATGATTGTAATGTGCGGAGCTAATACAAAAACTCGCGAAAAAGTTGAAATATATTCATATAAATTTTTCAACCATTCACTGTGTTTATCTACAACTTCAATTTTTAAAAATAAGTTTCGCCTTTTTATTTTAACACTTCCTAAGCTTTGGCACTCTATGAAAACTTAAATGTGCAGTTTTTATTCTCTTTGGAATCACAACCACTGACGCAAAAACCTCCGAAACTTGTTGATTTTCGATACTGACGTGCAAATTCCAGCACTGGAGCAAATAATTATCAGCTTGGAAGTATTTTGCTTATCAGAACTACTTATTACAGCACTTATTTATTTAGTTGAACGATAATTACAGATAAATGCTATGTTTTCGCTGATTTTCGTAATGTTTTACGCATATTTAATATGTCATCCACGGCCATATTGGTTAGTTCGCGTAGGGGCCGACAGTGTCGCATATCATATTTGAATCCCCAATAGTTAACATCTTTGCAAAGATTTTGAATCTTTCATATCTTTTGACATCTTTTGAAACTGTGAAATATTTTCAAATCTTTGAAATCTTTGACATTTTTTTTCAATTCACTGTCCGAACCTAGTTTCTTTTTCATTTAATTAAACTGTACAAAGTATTTTAATCAGACAACAGTGCTTACTTACAGATTTAATATTAAAATGAAGAATTTGCTTCATGAATGTTGGCAGTTCGGTCATCAACGTTTCATAACCGTAATTTTGACCCATGTGTGCTATTAAAATCGCCCAGAAAGGTAGAGATGTAATAATAGACTTCCATGGGACTGGTGGAGACTGAAAAAATAATTTGGTCAGTATTTAACAGTAATTTTGTCCAACAGATGGATCAAATAAGGATAAAAAGGACTTTTCTATTTTCTGCAGATTTTACAGAAATCCTGTGAGATTCTAGGACGGTCTACGTAATTTGCATAAATTTCTGCACAACACTGGAACCCCCATATGAGAACAGTTTCGAGCATGGCCTAAAATGGACTTGTCTTAAATCGGGGTTCGCTCGAACTAAAACAGTCAGGGCCGTATGAACAATTTTCAGTAGGGATATATAATATTTATTAACTGTATTTTGTACAAATGTAGATTTTTGTTCCCATAAAGGATGGACATTTTAATAATGAAGACTAATTATTGAAAAGAGAATTTCCCGCGTGTGCTTAAAGATGAGTGCGAAATATACACAGGAGTGTTCAAACTGCTCGCTTTGTGGCTTCAAATTTCAAATATCGCATAAAAGATACTATACTTGGACTATGTGACAGAAGAAACCTATGAAAAGTGTATTTTACGAATATAGAATGACTTCAATGAAATTTTGGTCCACATTCTGTAGCCAACATTTTTTATTCTAATTTGAGATTGTGAGTTTGATACAAATTCGATCATTTTTTTTACAAATTTTCGATCCACCATTTGGAATTTGTGACTTAAGAAGTTCCTACAAAATGTGAATCTGATAAGTTGTAAGCTCACATGCATCCGCCGATGACTATATTATTCATATCGTTAAATTAAAAAATGTGCGAAAATTCGCAAATTCCTCCTTTCCCTGCTTATTTTCAATTAGGGGTGGAACCCTACAGAGCCCGGACTCGGGAGTGGGTGAAATTTCGTTTACTCCTAAAGATTGAAATTATAATTCATTTTTGCACAGCAAAATAAGAATTGAATATAAGCTTCATCTTTTTACTTCTTCGAACACATGTTAGGTAATACTGAAAAAAGGAAAGAATATTACATGTCGAAATACTTGCTAGTTTTCTAAACATTTCAGTAAAGCTGATGGAACAGTGTACAAAAGAGTGTCTCAATCTGAAGGTTCGTTCGAATTTCCATAACGCATCCATAATTTCTTATCAAAATCGAAAAAGGCACTTTGTGAAGTTTCCTGCAACTGAAGTTTCCTCTGGGTTTCGCTGTGATAGGAGTTTGAGGATGTTGAACTTTTTGCGAATAAATACAATATCTATGTTCAAATGAAAAAGTATATAAAATTGTGGAACTACACTGCGTCGACCGTTTGCTGTTAACATCTCGTGGCGTACGTATGATATTCGTTACCACCAGATGACAGAGCTGATATATGATTGGTTATTATCTAAAATGTGCTCGTATCACGCGGCAGTTTTACAGCTATGATAGTTCTGCGGCACCCCAGACGTTAAAACAGAGAGGGAGAGGGCAGGGAGAGGGAGCAAGATGAGAGCCATTGTCCATGCCAAGACCAGACCATCTACTATGCCCCATAACCGGGTCACCGGACACCCTGAACATCAAGCTAGAATCCATACCTATATTTACCTCGAACATGAGACTTAGAATTGTTTAGACTCCAAATGTAAATCTTCACTTTAATGTCAATTTGTCTCAGTTCCAAACTACAAGCGACTACATAGGATTGAAATAATAGATAACTTTTGCACTTCTTACTCTCACCCTGCATTAGTCAGTTAGTTCACGATGTTCCAAATAAACATTTTTGATTTTAAGGATAGATACGACAATGGAGAGACTAAAGCACACCACAGATAATTCAAGGGGAAATATCACAAAAAAGCCGAGAGAAACACACAGAGCCAAAAGCTCACTTCAAGCCACCGCAGTCGAATTGATAAGGAGACCGAAATGACATGGAAAACTTTTCTGAATCTGGCAGGAATTACAGCACCGTAAGTGCCCAGACTGTAAATGGGAATAGTCTGAGAGACTTGCGCATGTGCGACGTTGTCCTATTCTCACTAATGGGAAAGTGCGAGTGAGACAGCTTTAAAGAACGAAGTATGCTAGAGAGGGTATGCCAGTTTGTTTTCTTTGCAAGCAGCGAAAGTTTTCCGAGCTATGAAACAAAATTATTCTGTAAAATATCATTTGTACTTTTGGTGAAGCGGAAGACTTCAGTTATAAGATTGCAGCAATCAAAGGAAAGCTCCGAAAAATACATAACCTAACAGCCAAGTTACGTTAGTTCCACCATTTCTTGATCGCGATGTAGTTTCAAAATAACTCACTTATGTAGAGTCGACCAAGAACTGAACCTTTACGGAACAGAAACAAAGTCTATGGCTTAATGCCTCTGTTTGTTGAACTTAAAAGAAAAATCTTTAGAAAATATAACCTCTGATATAGTCCTTTCGTGTAATAGTATACCTGTATCACATAAAATGTCCTTAAAATCGATGAAATATGTTTCTAAAAATCTGTGTAATAGGCTCATTAGAGACAGTTATGTAAACAAGTGAAAAACGAGGGAGAGAAAGGAAAGACAACCAATTGCCTTATTCTTTCTCCGTATTTTTTATACTACTACGGGGATCCAACATGTTTTGAGGTCATTTAGCCCTCCTCAAATTTTCATCAAATTAATGATCATCAAATTTTCTACTGTTTTTGATATTTATGAAGTTAATACCTAGTCTGTTGTTTATATCATAAATCTTTATCGGGAAAAATCCGTGAGCTTTGCATTTCGTTAGGAAATTTTATTCTGTGACTCAGTTTGATTTAATTTTTTACTTGAGTAAGACAGAGATTTTTTTTTATAACAGGACTGTCTATCATATTACTGCCTGATCCTCAATTTCTTTCAATCTCTGTGAAATCCATGATGAATATAAGCGAAAATATAAAAAATAGTTTTTTGATACACTTAGCTTGTAATTTATTTTCGGCTATTAATCCATTGTACTGCATAGTTCGTGAATTCCATATCTTTTCTGAATTTGTTATTTACTTTACGAGGTATTTCCTCAATTTTGGAGGAAAACTTTCTTGGTATCCTAGTAAATCTTTCTATTTACGTTATTTATCATTCTTTATTCTATATAAAAATAAATTAATGGCCAGAAAGCAAAAATAACAAATTTTAACAAAAAAAATTTTCAAAAATATTTTCTAAGCAATTTTGGATCTGACTCTAGAGATCGTTGAAAATGTAGGTACTAAAATTGATCATTATAATGAAATTCCTAATTGATATTGCTTTTTTCTTAAATTTTAAATCCAGATTGAAAAGACCATTGTAAAGAATATATATAACATATTCTGAATGTATTTTACCTCTGACTGAGCATTTTGTGTAGCGAGTGAGGGTATCGCTTCCCTTTTTCCGGGAAGTCTTTAATTAATGACGTTCAAGCAATACATGCACATCCTTCTGGCAAACCTATTTTTATAGGTATCAGAATGCCATTATATCACTTTTTTGTATTTCATTTTGGTTTTTAATCTTTTTATATTACATATACCTAAACAGAATTGTCATTTGAAAGATTTACTAGGACACCAAGAACGTTTTTCTCCAAAATTGAGGAAATACCTCGTAAAGTAAATAACAGATTTAGAAAACATATGGAATATTTACGAGCTACGATTTACGAGGAATATTTACTCTTAGAAAAATAGCCTTCACTGACCATAAACAAGTTTCAGCAGAAAAAAGGATGTTTCTGGCTTCCGTCAGTATTTCTCGTAATTCGTAACAGTTCAGTCGCCGTGTTGATGAGCTGGAGTTTCGGAAATTTTCTACAAAATATTATTTCACAGTTCTTCGCTTTTGATTGAGTGTACAAAAATTAAAACGCAAAAATAAAAATATTGAACCCTGAGTGTTCTTAACCAGTTTCTTTTTAAATAAAAGACGTATTGAGGACTAGAAGATTTGTCACTTGGACGCTCATTGAAGATCAGGAAGAAAAGGATCAAGTAGAATGGATTATAGACAAAAACAAATTACAAGCTAAGTGTATGAAAAACCTATTTTTTAATATTTCCGCTTTTATTCATCATGGGTATTTTCATCGATGAAAAGAAATTGGAGGTCAGGCAGTAATATGATAGACTGTCCTGTTATAAAAAAGAAATAAAATCTCTCTTTTACTCAAGTAAAAAATTAAATCAAACCGAGTCACAGGAAAAATTTCCTAACGAAAGCAAAGCTCACGGATTTTTTCCGATAAAGATTTATGATATGAACAACAGACTAGGTTCTTCCTGAATATCAAAAACAGTCGGAAATTTGATGACCTTTGATCGTTTTATTAGATTTTCATGAGAAATAAAATGTTTTCATTTCATTATTCAACTAAGATCAAAAGCATGTACAACATTTTGTAAAAGAGTTTTGAAACATAGTATTTTCTGAAAAAGATAAGATTCTATTCAAAATTCAGAGTAATTTTAAAATAAAAATTAGACCAAAATATGTTACCTTAGTTTCCTATAAAATTTTCCTGATGAGGAGGTCTAAATGACCTCGAAACATGTTGGGTCCCCGTAGTATAAGGAAGACAGAGAAAGAATAAGGCAATTGGTTGTCTCTTTCCATTTCCTCCCTCTTTTTTCACATGTTTACATAACTGTCTCTAATGAGCCTATTATACAGATTTTTAGAAACATATTTTCTCGTTTTTAAAGACTTTTTATGTGATATACTATTACACAAAAGGACTTTGTCCGAGGTTATGTTTTTTAAAGATTTTTCTTTCACACTTATATTTTTTTCTTTCCATTATTCATTCACACTCATTTCACGAATACTAAAAATATTGTTTGAGTATTTACTTCGTATCGATCTTATGATGATCAACAAATCAGAATAACCTCTCGAGCTTGCTTCATTATCAAAATGAAGCTCACTCGCACTTTTCCGTGAAGGAGAAAAAGAAAAGGTTGCACATGCGCACGTTTCTGGGACTCCTGTCGAAATTAAAAGCACGGAGTTCGGTCTCCTTATTATTTCTCCGTAGAATGGACCTTTCTAGGAACTTCTTGTATGTAAACATTAAGCTATCACCATAGTTCCTAAAATTATTCTAAGTGAAAAATTTATATGGATAAATCATAATTGAAAAGTTAAGCATGAGAATTTTTCAACTCTTTGTACAAGGAAATACGTAACAATTTTAAATAAATCTTGCAAAAAAAAATGGAGGTATACTTTGAGTTCCACTCCATTCTAGTAATAGGCACAGTTATACAGTTATAGTATAGTTATTGGAGATACTGATGTCAAGATTTACGGTAGCGAATTGCTGCCAAGTACTAAAAAAAAGTAGAAAAAGATTCTAAATAGCCATAAAAGAAAAAAAAATCTCTTATAAAGGACGAAATGCGAAAAAATCTCTACCGGATATTAATAAGAAATTAAAAAATGTGCTATAATCGAATTTAAAAAAACAAACGCTTAATGAAGAGTTGTAAATAAATTCGCAATTGTATCCATTGAGAAAAGAAGAGTTATGAACGTAATTTCTGAAATACAGACCAAGGTACAGCTTACATGCTTTTACTAAATTAACTCAAACTTTTTTTTAGAAAGATGTAATCATACTCTAAAAACAGCTTCAATGAATTTGAAATACATTGATTTATAATGAGTAATTTTCATTTTATAGTCATTTTTTTAACGATTTATAAAATTTAGACGCACCTGCAGCCAAAATCAATCCATTGATTCAGATGAAACTTTGCATAAATATAGTAAATAAGGTGCCTCTTTTTCATGAAAAAATTATACATAAATACACCACAGAGTTCGGTTTGGATTTATATAAGGAATTCACCATTTTCAAAATATGTAGACACGAACCTATCATCGACTAAATTATCCTGACTTAGTAGTAAATTTTTAGAGAAAATTATAAAGAAGTAACTATTTCGTAAATTTGGGGGATATTAATTGAAATTTTGATAAATTGAAAATAAAAAAAAAAACGTTTACCAAAGTCGACTGTAGGCAACAATTTTATTCTAATGTTCATAAATCCTTTATAATTACATATTATTTTACGATTTTACATACAGCTTAGGAAGAAATAAGTACACAATTGTCGATAGATAAAATCTTCAGGAGAGATTTACCTCTATAAAACAATGCGTACAGGGGTCATAGTCCTTCTGTCGACGTCATGTCTATTAAAATTCATGGTTGGATATTTTTACGCGTAGTATTTTTGGAGGGATCTAACAGTATCAAGAAAAAAATCTGCTACAATTTTCCCTTTCGGAGTAATCCGGGGCGACATAATCCCAAGGTCCATGAAAATCCAAATTTTTTTTAGCATACTCCTTGGCCAAATTTCGGAAACGAAATTTCGGATGGGTTTGTGTACGATTTTCTTCCATATTCTTTTCGAGATCTGCATCCAAAGCTCTCTATTCCCATTAGAAAATTTGACTAATTTTGACCAAAAAATTCAAGTTAGTGCAAATAGTCTGTAAATAAAGTACAAATGAAATTAAGAGCATTTCTGCTTAAAATGTTATATTAATTTTTTATAAGAAATTTTCGGAAAGATTCGAAAAGATACAGGTACAGATACAGATCTCGGAAAGATTCGAAAAGAAATGCAAACGATTGGATAGCTTCGGAAAAAGCTCTCTATCAGAAAATTCTACCAGGGAAGATCGCAAAAACGATTCCCCAAGCGGAAAAAAGATAATGTGCGAAAAGAGTTTTGGTTCCGTACATTCCCAAAATGTATGTGAACTTTGCGTCCGAATCTTTCCGAACCACACTTTGCCGAAGACTTCCGAAGGTCTTCGAATTTTTCTGAAGTGTCCCGCAGTGTAATTTGTTCCCAATTCGGAATTCTTTCCGAACAAATGTCCCACTATCCGAATAGCTTATTCCGAAGGTTTCCGAATTTTTTCCCGTATGTCCCACTGTTTATTCCCTATTGAAAATACACTGTGGTATCTACGACCGGACATTGCAAATCTGTTTGTTCGGTGAGACTTGAATTAAATTTTATCAAAAAAATTCAAAGTTGATTCCTTTTGAATCCAGCAGATTTTTCATAAAAACCTAGAAATAGGAAAATTTCCTAACAAAGAGAGCAATTTCAACTTTCAAACATTGCACATTATTGCTTCACATTATCACTTCTAAATTTCGAGTATTCCATTTTCCTAACTCTAATTTGTAGTGAGGTACTATATCTCCTTCTTTCATAGAATTGCTTTTATGTATTGCAAAAAATATACTATGAGATGTATGATATATAAATTTCTCGGAGCTGGACTTGTAGAAGCGTCGCTTTGCACCATTTATATATTCACATTTAAAAAAAAAGAGATTTACTCAAGAAGAAAATCTGCACACAAGGATGTTTTACTGAAAACACTATGGGAAATTAGGGTTATCCGAAAATTTCCTTGATTTCACACACGAATCCTTGAAAAATAGTTAACAGTCTCTTCCTCGCCTTGTCATTTTGTTTCTTCAATTTCATTCATATCTATTGTGGTAGGCACGGGAGATCAGGGCTAGTTGGTCAACTCTATAATTCTCGATCTCAAAAACTTTAGTACTTAGGTTTACCTCAATGATAACAATGAATAACGCAAAAGTATACCCTTGGTTATTACTTAAAAAAATGTGAAAACTTAAACATTATTATTGTAGTTATAAACAATAGTTGAACAAGTCGCGGAAGGGCGATCAAATGACCTCGAGTCCGTGGAAAAGTTACCCAGGCATACGGGGTTAGTTGGCCAAGTTTGTGAAACTTGTTGCACAGAAAAATATCATTCTAATTCTCTGAAAACACTTTATTGTCGAACTCCAAGGACAACAGATTGCGGTATAGCGATGGTAGGTCACGGGACCTGAAAATCTCTGAACGCTTCGTTCACACACGACATGACGCTTTCAATTGAATTCTTCATTATATGCTCAGTAATGTCGCCCCTGCTACTTATACTTTTACAATTTATTCTTCCCACATCAGAAATTGAAAAAATTTTAAGACGTAGCGATTATGTACAAAAAGAAAAAATAAACATACAGCTATGATAAGTGCGAATCTGATACATAAAATAAGATTAACAGGTTAGGCGTGAAGGCCATGTATAACATTTTAGCACATAGTATGCATAATTCATTAAAATTGTTATTTGTAAATTAAACACCGCTAAATATTTATTAAAGTAATAAGTTTAAAACGTTGAAAATTTACTCATCACGCTCGAAATCAGATAATTCGCGTTCATTTTAACAAAACACATAGGCAAGTTATCAAATGTCACACTCCAGTTGGCCTACATGTCCCGATGGACAACTAGCTCCGGTCTCCGCTATTCTATTGCACCAACAGTCAATTGAACCAAGAACCATTTGAACCAAATTAATTAAATGTGAGTATATTTTTTGTGAACTCTAAAAGAATCAAAATTTAAGAAATGAAATTCAAAATGAATCAAAATTAAAATTCTCCTTTAACATCCGACATTCAAATTTAATTACGCAATTCTTGGAAATGAAAACAAAAAACAAGAATCCAACGACGAAAGGACCCCGCACCAAATGTACAGTAAATGGCTTTTTGTGAAAAATTCTAAATCTAATTTTTTTTTGTATTTTCG
>JAUMHM010086468.1:0-10934 GCA_032362435.1 Melikaiella ostensackeni
GTCAGAAATCATGTCAGTTGTTGTAGATAATATTTCTGATAAGTTGTGATAAAGCAAAAAAATAATTTCAAAAAAAAATTAACTTCTGTACAATAATAAACTTGTAATGTACCAGTGTATTCATTAAAGAATAAATCTCATAAAATGAAGAGGTGATCTATTTGTAATATATCTCAATGACGTGAGTGTTATTTATAGAAGATTCTTGATCTGATTAAAAAAACCCAGTTTTTGTTTTATTTTATTTTTCAGTGCTTTAAATAATTTTTCTTATTTGGCAGTCTTTTTCCGATTATCAGAAGAAATTTATGTCTACATGCGTGAAATATGCTTCTTAGAAACAAGGAAATATTGTATTTCTGTTTTGCTTCGAAAAATAGTTATACTATAACAAAATAGCCACATTAACCGTTTTATTTTCCATTGTTGCAGTTGAATATTGCACCCACGGGGCTAGATTGAACGTTCTACTAAAATATCACATCATAAAAGAGCATTCTCCATACGTGAATTCTAATTTCTCTTATTGATTTTTATAAAATATTTAATTTCAGATCTTTGATGTCAAAGTAAACTGTGTTTTATCAGAGAATATTTTTGTTTCGACAAAAGGATCATGATGACTGTGGTATGCAAATTTTCATAACGAAATTTTTGAATTTAATTTTATTTAATTATGCAAATTATGTTTCAATTGTTGCATAATATTGGAGTTCATCAACACTTTCCTCCATTCATTTTTGAATAAATCATCATTAT
This sequence comes from Melikaiella ostensackeni, assembly GCA_032362435.1. Classification (NCBI taxonomy): domain Eukaryota; kingdom Metazoa; phylum Arthropoda; class Insecta; order Hymenoptera; family Cynipidae; genus Melikaiella; species Melikaiella ostensackeni. The sequence continues at coordinate 760 of JAUMHM010086468.1, forward strand.
TTGATGTGGTAACGTTTTTAATAATTTGTTAGTGTTGAGTAGGCAAAGTAACTATGTAAGTTACTGTTTTATAAATGTTTTAAGAAGTAATCATTACTCACATTTTCCCCATGACCTTACCCACTGATATTTGACATATTACCTCTTGACTTTCACCTTTGACCTGCAACTGTTGACCTGTAACCTTTGACATTTGACCTATCATATTTTACAGTCGACCTCAAACCATTTAGATATGACCTCTGACTTTAAAACTATTATCTTTGAGCTTTCATATTTGAACTTGGTAGTTTCACATATGATATTTTACATGTGAAATTTCGTCTTTGACATCTGACTTTTCCTCTTTCAATTGTCACTCTCCACCTTTGACTTCTGATCTCTCAGTTTTCTTCTCGTCGTTTCACCCTTTCACAAAGTCCTCCTCCCATCTCTTCCTACTCCCATCAACCATATACTTAAATAAAATATAAATATAATATGTAAAAAATTAGTGTTATACGCTCGCTTACGAAACCCTTCTAAATGATGATTTATGATTGTTAAAATGTTCTAGGGGAGCAATACGATAGTAAAAAATAAAATCAATAGTGTTTTAAAGAAGTCTTTTGATAAAAGATCATTGCAATTCTGCATCTATTTTCTCATAAAATGGATACTGAGGTAAAAATTTCTTTTGCGATGTTTAAGAACTGTGCTTGAGACTATTATGTAGATTAATTTTTTTGATGAAAAACATTAAAAAATAAAATCTATGCATTAAAAAAAAATTCTATAGTATTAAGTAGCACAGCCCCTAATTACAATTTCATATTTGACATGGGCTGAAAAGTTTATATGTTCGGCAGGGCAGGGTCGCGTTTAACACCATAGGAGCGCTAAAGATGGAAACAAGGCACTCTTAGGGCCGCATTGTGTCTGTGGATATACGCCGTTCACGCGTGAGTTGGAAAGGTGCTCAGAATGTGCATCACACGCTCTGCATCTGTCGCTGGGAAATTATTAACGTATGATGCGTATCCAAAGACCATTCCAATTTCTCGTGTGTACCCCACGATGATCTTTATAGCATCCTTGAAATGCTGTGCTTTAGATGTATAGTTCTTCAAGGCATCCATATAAAATATATGAGTGACATTATTCTCGCGATTATTAATATCGCCGCAAAGGTATTCATGAGAATTATTTAGTGCGAGAGATAATGGCAGAAGTGTGATGCAAAAGAGGAGAGGGCTCATGTTGTCGCCCTGAAAGATGCCCCCCTGGAAGGTGGACGCTGTTCGTTGTCACACGATGTTTTTCAGATGAGAGAGAAAATCTGGTTTATAGAGGGGCATTAATCTCTCTACGCATCCCACTATCTGTGGATGACCCTTCAAGCTTTCCAACAGAAAAATGATAATTCTACGGGAGTTTGAATCTAAAGCTTTCTGATAATCAATCCAGGCCTTTGACAGATTGCGATTGGAGGCTGCAGCGTCTTTGCAGACGCTTCTGTCGATTATCAAGTTCTCCCGACAGCCTGCTACGCCTCTTTTCAATCCACGTAGTTCGCAAATCTCTCTCCACGATGGTCCAATTGCTCGAACAATTTTGTCGCCACTGCGGAATGGACGTCTCCGATTCTAAATATGAAGTGAAGATTCGGGACAGATGTTGGTGTGTAGAAGTAAACTCCTTCCACGAGAACTTAGGCGGATCTTTCACAGAAGCAGGAGAATCTCTGAAGAGGCGCGATGGGTCAGCAAGAAACTTGGTTGTTGATTCTCCCTGATCCATCCCTTTCTCATTTATATTCTTCTTCTTGTTTCAGAAAACCCCCCTATTTCGCTAACAATATACTGCTTGATAGTCAACAGCTCTGACTTGTTCAATGTGTGATAATGGATCCTCACTTCGTGAGCGAACTTTTGTTCTCATACCGTAAAAGGCTTACCAGATGTTGTGTATTCTGTCATACGTTGAATAAGGGACGCGTTCTGTCTAGCCCAGCCAATCTTCTTGTTCATGCAAGCGCTTTTTGGACGTTTGATCTATCGCTGGCTTAACCCTTTGATTCGAATCGGCCAAAGCTCTCCCCGCAAACTGACCAAGTGATGGTCCAGATGACAGTTCTCCACGAAGGGCAGCATCTATTTTGGGGGGCTAGGATTTTGGGGGCTAGGAAGTAAATGGATGACAATGTTTCTATTTGTCCTGAAATCGCCATCTTCTCTCGGAGATTGCCTGACCTCCACGGTTGGTCCTAATGTCGCTTCCTCTTCTTCGTCTGCGGCTTGTTCTTGCAGCGGCTTGGAAGGCGTTCCATGTACATATCCTGTTCGCAAGAGGTTGCCGACACGGTTTCATAAAAAGCCTGTTGCAAAACATGTGAGAACTCTAGATGTCTCTGGCACCACAGAGTAGGTAGGCGCGCTATGTATCGTCTGCGATCAGGGATAATGCTGGCATCATAGCAAAAATAAAGGAAGTCCGCACTGCAAAAGCTAGATATCGTTTTTTGCGTGTCCTGCTTTTAAATAGGATAACTTCATGCTGTTATTTTTAACGTAAAACAAATGACTTTGAGTTCCTATCAGTGGTCTCATTTGAGTGCCAGTCTAGATGGTTTTTTCTTGAGTCTTATTGTAATACCTGAAATGAGACCTGAAATAATACTTTGTTTTTACAGTGCGAACCTCAACTTGCATTTTCAATTTTTTTGTTCATTTCGTGTTAAAAATGAAGCACGTGGAAGGAGAAATGAATCAGATAATATTTAGAAGTCGCTCATCGAGAATTTTTCTCGAAAACGGCCGATCATATCCCAAAATTATATAGAACAAAAAGAATGTAGCTCTAACTGGCTCAAAATTGAAATCCAGAGAGTCCAAATTTTTGAAGTCTTTAATAATTCTCCAAGTTACAAATACAGAAACTATAATAGTTCCTCAAGCTTCAAAATCCATAAATGTTCCCAAATCTGCACTTCCTCTTATAAAAGTATCGGTTGCCTTGACACCTTTCTTACCAGTAAATACAATTCCAGTGGAAAATACTATTAATGTTCCAATTTTTCTTCCGAATATCAATTTGGCCGAAGAAGAGGAACTGTCGTATAATCCAGAGAAAGAATTTTTCGATCATGAAGAAATTTCTTCACAAGAAAATACTGATATGCAGTAGAAATGCTTCGAGAAAGAAGAGATTAGAGTTGCAGAAAATATGAAAGTGAAGGAAATACTAATTTTAGAAAAAGTTGAGAGACAAAGAACAATTTTTAATGTGAGAAAGAATCAGAAGTACAGAAGTAAATTGCCGAGGAAAAAGCAAATGAATATTCTCTATTTTGTGGTCAAGTCATTGAAAATGACAGCGATTGATTTCGAATTGTCGTTATCAGTAGGGAAACAAAGACTTCTTTCTATTTTAGATATTACTTATGATTATTGTATATTTTTCGCTCATTCTATATTTTGAGTTTATTCGAATGATGTTTTTTTTCATGATATTTTTCTAGCAGATTCGTTTAGAATTATTCGAAATTAATCAGTTGAGCAAGTGTAATAAATAAAATAACTCACAAACAATTTTGGTCTAATTTTTGCTTACCTTAAGAGTGATATTGTATTCTAAACTAAAAATATTATCTTTATTATAATTGCTGCTTGATTTATAGAAAAATATCACCAATAAAAATATTTCCACCAGTTTTTTCGCCTTCACATCAGAGACAGGAGAGAGAAATTAATTTTCCAAAGTAAGTGCAGCTACCTAGCACTTAGAAAACATTTTTGTTAAAGTCTGCTTTAGTCTAATACTGCTTCTTTTTTGCTTTTGAATATTGTATTCAAATGAAATTAATTTTTCATTGAGGGATATTGCAAATATATTTACAGCAAATGTAAAAGCGATTCCTGAATATTGTGTGAGAAATATAATTTTATGTATTATTAAATGCCTTATACTGATAAAATGATTTGATTTTGTAAAATTACTTTCAGATAAGGTGAAAGATTCAAAAATTTTTGTTCGTCCTTTCAAAGAATTAGAGGATACTTCTTCTACTCATAATTCAAAAACAACTAACAAATCCAGTTGCACAGAAAATGGAGATGATCTCAGCGAAATGTTTATCAAAGTTTCAAGAAGCGAAAATGTTTCCACAGATAGTTTGTTTAAACTGCTAAGTAAATTTCCGCTTTGAATTACTTTGCAATGTCTAAAAACTGTAGTATAATTTTATGAAAAAATAGCTTGAATTAACATTAAATTATTTATCAGTAGTGAATTAGAAAAGTCATATTTTAAATGCATTTCACATCTAATGAATTTTATATTTATATTCTTTTATGTTGAAGTTTTATGTTAAAATAAGCTCCTAATTATCATCAGACAAAATTTTGTTGCTAAACTCTGAACTGCCAATAGAGACAAAAACAGTTTAAGGACCTTGAATCGAGATTCAAATTCATAAACTTGGTAAACACACTTTTTTGTTTGCAGCTAATTTTTAGTGAGACGCATGAACAAGTTTTATTGTATTTAATGACTAGTTTCATCCTTTTACAAATTTCAAAAAAGTAATAAGTTATTCGAAGTAGTTAAAAAAAAATCGTGACCTATTTTTAATTAACTAATTTAATCAAAGACCTATTGTATCAAATAGGCATCATAATTTCTGTTATAAATTTTCTCAGTGGAATGTTCAAAGCCTCAGAAATGGAAAAATGACTTGATTCGTCATTATAAGAAGAGTCCAAAGTGCGGAAGAATTTTGCGCGATATAGGAAAAATTGAACTGATCGAACCTAGTAGTTCTCTATATTATCATCTCTTATCGTAAGCGTTAGCAAGGAAAAATGTTTCATAATGAGAAATTTTTTTTTCCAGAGCTTTTATATATTATCAAACCGTTGTGTGTTGCTACAAAAATGTAATTTACATACATTATGTAATAACATAAATGTAATGAATTAACAAAATTCCACATTTTGTACCGTAAGGAAAGGTATATTGTATTAAAATTTTTCAAAAAAAGCATATATTGATACACAAAAGATGCCTTCTAAAGTAATAATGGAAATGCGGAGTTTTTAATTTAATCGAAATCTGTTATTAGAAATTCAAAATTATTTTGAATGCTTTCAAGTTTCATGTATCGTTGTACATTTAATATCAAGAATACGGATGCTATAAATTAGAATTAAAATATAAGAATGTTAATTAATGATTAAATATGCTCGTATACCCAACATTCCGAAACCATTATAACCAAGTTGAAAATACTATAAAGAAGTAATCACTGATTTTGAGGTAAAGGGAGCAGCAACAAAATATATCTTCAAATAAATAATTTTTTTCTTTTAGGTTTATCAATCTTCCTCTCTTGACGAAATTATCATTTCGCCTCTAATGTATTCCAACTTGGGTAATGCTGGCTGGTTATGGTTCAATTTTAGTAATGTTCCTTTGAAATCTTTCTAAATTCATCAGTTTTTCATTAAAATTTTGAACTCGAAATCCGACTCCCTTCGATTTTATTGAAGTATTGTTTCTGGATTCTTGTAGCTCTTTTGAAAAAAAAGTATCCCAAGAAACGCCCCTTTTCGAAATCTGCAAGTTTATTTGATATATTTTTGCCTGAAGGTATTTTTGATTTGTTTCGTTATTCTTTTTTGAAGTAATTTTGGTCAAATTCCTTAAAAAAAAGACAAGAAAAATCTTTAATTATATTGGCTCCATGGCCAAAATGGTAATAAATTTGTAGAGAAGATTCTTTCATTGGCATGAGGGTCTGGAATATGTTAATGCTAGAAAAAAGTGTTCAGATCTTAAAATAGACGTACTATATTTCGTAAAGATACTTTTTTTCTTCAGGAAAAATATTTCAAACTTGAAAAGTCATTTTTTATTTGTCTGACTTTCATCAAAAGAGAAAAATGTTCTGTAAATCGAAGGAGGTCAAGTTTCAAGCCCATGCGATTTAAAAGATACACTATTTCTTGTATGTTCTCGGGTTAAGGTAGAATAATATGCGTTGGTTACTCAATATTATCTGTTTTTTATGATGATTGTTTTTATTAATAACAGGTACATTGTTGAAGGACATTTTCGGGATATTTTTCGATTTTTACATCCAATCAATTTTTCTGATTTCAATTCTTTATATTCCTGTTTCCTATTATTGTTCTGACGGTGTTGTATGAACACAAATTTTTGTATTTTGTATTATTATATACTGTTATTATTATTATATGTTGTTATTATTATATATTGTATTATTCTTTTATTTTGTATATTTGTTGTATGAAGATTAAAGAAGATAAAAATAAAAAAAAAACGAGAGAAAAAAGAAGGAAGGCGACTCGGAGGTTGCCTTTGTTCTATTTCCTTTCTTATTATTATCTTATATGACCCTTAAAGAGGAATTTCAGTTGTAATTTAATATAAGAATTTAATTTTTTCCATTTTGTGTTTCTTTTTTATTTCGCTTTCTTAGAACATAATTTTAATTTTCTGTTCGTATTTCATTGGAGTGACTCATATAAATATATTTCTGTTTACTTCACAGATTCGGGATATTACTATAGCATGTTACCTCCTGGTAGCAAAAAATATCCTTGCCTCAAATGTTCCACAACGCACAAAACACAGGCAGCGTTAAGATACCACCGGTCGGTGGATTGTGAAGAAAAACCTGCTTTTTTCGCAAATATTGTAATTACAAATCTAGAAGAAAGTCAAATGTCTTGAGGCATGAGCAAAAGTATTGTAGAAATAATAGGTAAGTTGTTAAAGAAGGGCGTGTCTACGTGCACTGAAATTATGGCATGAATAGTCGACTTTTTTCATACCAAGAGCGGAACCTGGAAAAGGGACTATTTGTACTGAAATTTCGGTAAAAATAGCCGAGTTTCTGGTGCACGTAGACATTGCCCTTAATAATCAATGTTTTATGTTCTTCTTAGAATTTTTAATTTCTATTTCAGCTTTAGCAAACTGATATTTTTATTTTGCAGAAATGTGCATCTATAAAAAGAGGGAGTGAAGAATTCTGACTCTCGACTTTCATCTCTTTTTATCGAAGTATTTAATTACAAGTGATTAACTTTCAGAAATATTATACAATTCGTTAAATATTAAAAAGGTGCTAATATTTCGTACCGAAGGTCAAAGTTACCTGAAGTAATATGTATTCTTTGTCACTGTCAAATATCCGACAAAAATAAAGCTATCCTGCTAACGTGAACTATTTTTATTTCTTCACGAAAATAAATCACACTGGAACCTCCATTTAACGGCACTCCGTATACCGCCTTCCTAAAATCTTCGCCGGCTGGCATTTATTGATGCTGTGATGTTTCATCATGATAACGCACCGGCTCACACCTCCGAAATTGAAATGGCAAAAATACACGAAATGGGCTTCGAATTGATTCCTCATCTACCCGACTCTCTAGACTTGGCTCCGTGCGACAATCTTCTGTTCTCCAACTTGAAGATCTGACTCGGTGGGTAGAGATTCTCGTCTAGTGAAGTAGTAGTCGATGCCGTAAATGCGTATTTTGCAGACCTGGAGAAATCTTACTTTTCTGAAAGGATAGAAAAGTGGAGTCTCATTTCCCATTACTTTCCCTCACTACCCCTTTTTAATACAGTGGACGGATACCCGACCGAAACCATAAGGATTCTTGCCTGGGGCTTCGAAACACTAAAAATGATTATACAAACTTTATATAATCTTCTTTGTATGTGAATTACAATAATCATAATCTTTAGGCCGAAATTATTTGCAATCGCATGTTTAATTCTGTAGAATTAATTTGAATTTCAATAATAAAAATCGTATTTAGGCATCGTATTGGTACTGTAAAGAGTCGTCAATTTTACAAAAAACTGCTGCAAAGTAATTTGGTGGGCTCGTTCATGATATGGTGTATCTTTACTTGTTATCATTTCATGAACACTATGCTCCCTCATAGAGGATTGTTTTATTAAAAAGAAATAATTCTTGGACAAGAATCGGGTTGATATATTTTCTATGATCATGATGAAAGACTGCTATGATAAGAGTATTTAAAATTGTAAAAGAAGTCTGAGGGGATGCAAAAGGCGACTCCGTTTGCGTTTTTCATTATTTATTTTTTGTAGGACAGAGAAGGTTTCTATTGCTTGAATGAGTTTATTTCATTAAAACGAATCAATTTTATACTTAAAATATTGGCGTATTTGAAAAATTGAGAATCTTTTATTCTTTATACGTGAACCTTAAGCATATATTCTGAAAAATGATAATGAAATTTAAGTTTTATATGTTTAATGAGTCTTTTGAAAATGAAACTGCCTTTCTAGCTCCTATTATGTAGCCTATTGAAAAATTTACTTCATAATTTAACATTGTATCAATTATTTATTCACATTATTTTTCATATTTTATGTTGCTTATATTATCTGTTAATCAAGTTGCATTTGGTTTCGTTAATTATTTTAATCTGTTTCAACAATTTTTTGTATGTCTCAAAATTTGTTTGTTATCTTGACAATGAATATATAAAAATTATATAAATTCTAATAACACTCAAAGTCTTCGACTTAACACAAAATTTATGCATACTTTTGTTTTACTGCCAAATTTAATAATTCAGAATCCCTTCGAGATTAGTCGGAAGCTCAATTCATGTATATGGAAACGAAGCGTACAAGATTTAATGGGACGAGTCAGTGAAAGAAAAAAAATTATTCATTTTGGCAATTACACTCATACAAAATTTATCCGAATGTTAAAGTCATTGCATGTATAACCATCAGTTGTTTCTATTTTTGTTTTCTTCATTTTTCTATTTTATGTTCACTTGGGCCAATTCAGATCATGTCGCAAATAATGACCTTTTTATATACAATTTGATATTTATATTTCAAATTTTGTAGTTTTTATACTTTAAATTAATGTATCTCTTCGTTTTTCCTTTAGATTGCGTGGGAGAATCTTCTGTTTGAATTATACATTCAGTATAATAAAATAATACAGACAAATTCAGCTTATAATTCTGAGACTTGATAAATGCTTAAGCCAAAGAATTATTCATTTAACTTACCTTTTTCTTCACCTTTCTCATTAAAAATTATCTTCAACATTTTTTTTTTAGTTATTGAGGCTCATAAAATTTCTACATAGATCTTGCCTGTATTTTGCTGTGTTACTTTGTTACTTTAGAATTGATAAATTATTTCCTCTAATCTTTTTATGTAATTTAATTTAGGAAGTTTCAAGAAGGCATGAATTCCAAACAAATTATTTAAACTCTGCATCATAGAAGTATTTGATTCTCTTCTATCTTTGGTAAAAAAAATGGATTTTTTACTCTCCTTTCCAGATTGGCCGATCAAGGCTTAATTTTAAATAAAAAAATGAAAGTTAAGAAGTGGATTCTTTGCCAATATCTTTACAGAGTTTTAGTTTTATCTCAGGGTCCGAGATCGTTAAAAAATATTACTTTTCATAGTCAAAAATAAACTTCAGAAGAGTCCAAGTAAAAAAGAAGAGAGTTTTTGGAATGGGATATGGTTTACTTTCTGAAGAAATAAATAAAATAGTTTGTAAATCTTGAATTCAGAATAATTTTTCAATTTTTAGGCTAAATATATTCGGAATAGTAAGTGAAAAAATCTTTCATCCTTCCTTCAGAAAATGGTTTGAGGAATTCAATTTTGAAAAGAACGAAGGACAAAAACTATAATATATAGAAACAGTTTATATCAAAACATCCCAGTCTTCTTTTAGTATCCAAAATTGATTTTTTACTTTCACCTTATATGTTTTTCTCTTCTTTTACAGGACTTTATAAAAACTCTGAATCCAAATTCTTCCACTTTCAGATTCTGTTTTGTTGAATTCTAGTGTTTTGATGATTTCTGACGCTGCTTTTCAATTTGTAAACTCTGCTACACACTTGGCAACTAAACCCCCCTTTAGAATTTGATGACGGTAAAGTTAGAACTTTTCCCAAACTTGATCCAGATCGCCACATGTTGGAAGGAACTGCACTCCATCTTCAAATAGCTGCTGCCTATGTTAAGCCTGTGAGACTTAGATCCTCGGCTGGAGCACAAGTTTCCAGTTGTAATAAAATTTTCACCGATTTTTTTATCTTTAGGGAGAGATTAATTTGAAATTGTGTCAAGACCAATTTAAT
>JAUMHM010086469.1:0-10933 GCA_032362435.1 Melikaiella ostensackeni
ACGTTAGAGATGGAATCATCCGATCAAGATTCGAAAGTCGGAAAAGCTTGCCCATTTTTGAAACGAAAAATGATTTTATTTCAAAAGTAAAATAGGACAACTAAATTGAAACTAATGTCAGAAATCAACATAAAAGTTGGTTAGTGGTTAGTTGGTTAGTGAAGAATGTTTTAGATTTAAAGTTACTTATAAATGTTTAAATTTATGTCCCTGAAGTTTTACTTCTTGTCAGTTACACTCATATTTTAGGATAGAACTTGAAAAAATATCTCTTTAAATAATGTGAATAAAAATGAATGAAATCTAAATAAAATTGAAAATCTGGGAACATAGTGTAAGGCAGCATCTAAAAACCAATTTTTACAGTGTTTAAAAAAAGTTATCTCCATTGTATACGTTTAAAAAATAATTTAATGAAGATGTCAGCTAACTGATTTATATAAATAAGCTTTGTTCGTTTATGGTGTTCTGCATGGTGAATTAAACGAATAGCAGATTGATTATCAACAAAAAGTTGAGTCTGCATCGTATGCTGCGAAATATTCTGCTTCCTTCGTGGAACTGGTAACATATTTTTACGTTGTTAAGACCAAGTAATGGCTCCACCAGCGATTAGTGTGACATATCCTGTTGTAGAACTTCGTGTATCTAAGTCACCCGCGAAATCAGCGTCAGAATATCCGATGAGATTTGCTTCAGTTTTTCTGTGGGTGATTCCCACATCTTTATTTTCTTGCAGGTATTTGAAAATGCGCTTCACTGCACTGCAATGTTCTAGGCCAGGCTTGTTCAAGAATCGACGTGTTATATTGAACATTTCCAAAATTCGGTTAATGTACCCTCGTTGAGTGATGAAAATAGTTTTATTTTCTTTATCTCGTTTCATTTCGAGACTACCGAAATAATAAGTAATTAATGGGGCGGGCTAAAAAACCAATATCTTCAGTCTGCAAAATCGCATCACAGTTTTCGGATTTTTCTGAAAATCACTTATTTTTTAAGATGCAAATTTTCCCATTGGAATATTTTTTACTTTCTTTGCGAAAGTAACTTATTACAACCCTATCTTCAAGTACAACACCCTTAGGATGGCTATGAAGATCTATAGAGAAACAGGGAAATGTTAGTCACGAGACGAGGTTTGATTAGAATCGAAAGCTTGATCTGCGAAAATTCAACTTCTGTGTTAAAGACTGCTCTGATTTGACTTTTTGGGAGCAGTGTGAGATAACCGGGAAAATCTATAACAATGTGCCTGCGAAATCAATATTTATTAAAAGTACAAAAGGGCAACGATACACCAGTTGCGATTTTAAAATCTTTCTTTGCCTTGCCTTGTCACAGTCAATCCGAGGAGTTCCTTAAAGCATTCTTCAAGGTTTCATTAATTCTTGTTATCTATAAGGTATAAGAAGGTTCTGGTGGGTTGAGCTAAAATTGATATGATTTTAATTAAATCCTGTCCGCTGAGTGACCACTGTAACCTTACCCTTTTTCTCTCTTCATAGCCCTCTTGAGGGTTGTCGTACTTGAAAATGGTGTTATAATAAGTTACTTTCGCAAACAAAGCCAAATAAAAAAAAATCTCACGGTAAAAGGAGGAGGGTCAACAAGGCCGGTTTTTGGACCAAAGTCAGAACTGGCTCAAAGTGGGTGATTTTGATCCTCTATGTGTGCCTCATAACTTCCGGAAATGATTTCATCGTAGAGCCATTTGATTCGTTATGACGACAGTATGAATTTTTTCGATTTACATTGGATTTCATACTTTGGCTTTGATCACGTTAGCTTTTAGGTTTATTTTTTTTTTAGCTTTTTCTATATCATAATTTTTTTTTATTTTTTTCTCTTTTTCAAATCCAAGCACACTTAGAATCATAAAACAAGAATGAAATAGAAGAAGGGGAGGAAAAACGGTTATGAAGCGTCTATCACATAGTCTTTAAACTGTTAAGAGGGCCTGTGAGTGTTTACCGCTTGGTGTCTTGCGTACTCAAGGTACCACAGTACACTTGCAATGCAAGCACAACTTCCCACAACCCTTGCACCAGTTTTGCATTGACAATACCAACCGCCTATCGGATTTGGTCCTGCATTAATCTGGATCTGGATGGTTATAAACTTTTGAAGACGGATGCCAGAATTGGATTTGTACCTGTACTTTGATTACAGATCTCTCTTGGCGGTGCACAAAGAGTAGTAAATACTGTCATCTGATAAGTATTCGTCAGTGTAAGATTTGGCCTGCTCCAGCTGGTAGGCATCCAATTTCAAAGATGTTAGTCCGTCAAGAGTGAGTCTCGAGAAATCGGTTAGGGTGTCAGTCATCTGTTGAAGCCTCCCAGACTGACCGTTTCCTTGCTCAAGCTTCCTTTTCAACTCGCTCTTGGAGAAGATTTGGCTGCGATAGCAATTGCAGCATTCGGTTAGCAATTATTTCATTATCTGGATTGTCCCTAGCTCGCGGGGGTCAGGAGGCATTACACAGAGCGCAAACTAATCGAACGTAGTCACTAATATATGGTAGTTGACTATTTGGAAAGACATCATTGAGGGCTTTCGATGTTTTTATTAGCCCATTTACTGCTTCCACAATCCACCTTATTTTCGTGACGAGTCCTGATTCATTTGCTTCGATCGCACTATGTTGCTTGCTTTCATTTAGAAAGTGTGGCATCTTAAAAACAAGGCCCAGCTCTTCCAACAGCGACAAGCAATCTCTGAAACTGGAATCAATTAAAATCGTGTCATTTTCTTGTAACCATCTGTGCAGTTTGGCAGAATCGAATTGAAGCAAACTAGAGAAAATACTGGCGTACCTCTAGAATGTGGTAAGTGGTTGTTACCAGCATCATGGCTTTCACCAAAAGTCGCCCTTTATGCATGGAAAAAGTTTTTATTTTGAAAGAATAATTGGAGCTTTTTTGGATTAACATGTGAGTTCCATGGGCTACAAGAATAGCTATTCTTTGGCCATTTGCAAAGATGGTTTTTGCGATTCCTCTAGTATGCTTCTGTATAACTTCATTACGTGAAATGTGATCAAAGCCGAGGAAATCTAGAAAAAAGACGTCATCAGACCATTCCTTCCAGCCGTAATTGCTCTACCTCTTTTCCTTCTATCTATCGCAAAGAGTATAGACAAGATAGAAGGTAAGGTTTTAATTGCATTCATTGCACCTTCAGTCAAAAAAGAGTCTTCTTACAAATGGCTTGCATAACATCTTCCGTTTGGTGATATGAATATTCCAGTTTCTATAAATACTCTTAATCTAGCTGTGGGTGTAATTCTATGACGACGATCATTTGAGTCTTTGCAGACAATGTAAACTGATTTACTCATAATGCATCTTCTTACTGGCAATTTCAGTTTCTTTAGACTCGGTGGATCGTCATCAGAATCATCTGATATTGATTTTCCAGCTTGTTCATTCTCCACACTATCATGAACGTTTTAAGGCTCTGATTTCTTCCTAATAGCTAATATACGACAGGAATCACACACTTTAGACTCGAGTGTCATTGCACGATGATACATGTTTTTCAACGTAGCCAGCATCGCTTCATCTTTAATTGATGACAAGCGACGACCTGACTTCAAGCGTGCATTATAAGAAGGGCACACACTTTGCTTCGGCATTTTTAATCATAATAAATGGGTGGAATGAATGTCAATTGAAGTCTGAATGGAAAGAGGTGAGTGTTGTGAAACGAAAAGATGAACAATTCGCTAATTGTTTGTGCAATATGAGAAAATTGCTTAAATCTACAATAGTCAGATGCACCGCCTCGTACGAATAAGATATATGGCAAAAGCTGTCAACTACGCGATGAAAAGAAATGACGGTATTGCAAACAGTTGACAACTGCGTAAGGAAACAAATGAAAAACAACACAATATTTCGATGCCCCGAGTTTTCGTGTGACTTGAAGTTTCTTTCCAATGAGTCTTCGAGACTTTTTATGTGTTTGAGCAAACTCAACTGGACGGTGATCCAAGTTCTACTTCATATACCTTATGCATCTTTGTACTCGTGTACTCGCAGTTATGGAAGCAGCTTAGTTTGAATTTGGAAGAAATATTATATTTTGTTTTTTTATCGTGTAGTTGACAGCTTTTGCTGTATCTCTTATTCGTATGAGGCGGTGTAACCTGCTATTGTAGATTCAAGCAATTTTCTCATATTGCACAACGAAGTGTTCATTTGTTCGTTTCGCAAGAAGACTCTTTTTTGACTGAAAGCCCAATGAATGCAATTAAAACTTATCGTTCAGTTCCATTGACGCAGAAACGATAACAGAACTTCTTAATGGTCTGCGAGAAAATCTACTAGAAATGACAAGAAAAAAAGAAAGAGCAATATATCGTGTCGCCAAATCTTTAGAAGATAAAATACGCTCAAGTACGGATCGCTCTACGCGAAAATATTTAGCACTACTCTTGATGAAGTGGCGTACTGGTTTTCTGCATTCTATCTTGTCTAGCCTCTTTGCAATACATAGAAGGAAAGTTGGTAGAGCAATCACGGCTGCAAGGAATGGTCTGATGATGTATTTTGTTCCGGATTTCCTCGGCTTTGGTCACATTTCACGCGATGAAGTTATAGAGGAGCATACTAGAGGAATCACAAAAACTCTCTTTGCAAATGGCCAAGAAGTAGCTGTTCTTGTAGCCGATGGAACTTATATGTTCATCCAAAAAAGCTCCAATTATTCTCCGCAAAAAAAAAACTTTTTCCTTGCATAAAGGGCGACCTTTGGTGAAGCACATGGTGCTGGTAACAACCACTGGCTACATTCTAGATGTTTTAGGTCCATACTTTACAAATGGAAAACTAATGACATTAGTACTTTCTCTAGCTTGCTTCAATCCGATATAGCTAAACTGAGCAGATGGTTACAAGAAAATGATGTAATTGTAACTGATCGCGGTTCCAGAGATTGCTTGTCACTGTTGGGTGAGCTGGGCCTTGTTTAAAAAAAGATGTCACATTTTTTAAATAAATCAAGCAACATAGTGCGATCGAAGCAAATTGATCGGGACTCGTCACTAAAATACGGTGGGTTGTGGAAGCAGTAAATGGGATAATAAAAACATGGAAAGTCCTCAATGATGTCTTTCCAAACAGTCAAATACCATTTATTGGTGACTACGTTCGGATAGTTTGCACTCTATGTAATGCCTTCTGACCCCCACGAGCTAGTGACAGTCCAGATGATGAAATGATTGCTAACCAAATGCTGCAATTGCTATCGCAGCCAAATTTTTTCCAGGAGCGAGTTGAAAAGGAAGGTTGGGCAAGGAAGCGGGCAGTCTGGGTGAATTTAATAGATAATACCCTTACCGATTTCCGGACTCACTCGGGACGAACTAACATCTTTAACATTGGGTGTCTACCAGCTGAAGCAGGTCAAATCCTACACTAACGAATACTTATCGGATGACGGTATGTACTCACTTATTGTCCACCGCCAAGAGATTATAATGAAAAAACTAAAACCAGTCCATTCAGAAACGCTTGTGTCGAATCTATCTCGATGTCCCGTGTGAAAGAAAAACGCTAGAGGTGATGGGGTGAAGTTAAGAATGACCGTTCCGATGAGCATGCTTTCAAGTCTTAATGTAACGCTCGATATCAATATAAGCGCATTCGATGAGCAGAACGGCTCTGACATATTTTGTACATTATATCTTGGCGAAGTTTTGAGAAAGTATAGTACCGCAACACCGGTGTGAACTGCCTAAAAGCTAACGTGATTAATGCCAAAGTATGAAATCACATGTGAATCGAAAAAATTCATACTGTGGTTATAAGGAATAAAATGGCTCTAGTTCGAAATCATTTTAGGAGATTGCGAGGCACACATGGAGGATCAAAATCACCCACTTGAAGCCAGTTCTGACATTGGCTCAAGAACCGGTCTTATTGATCCTCCTCCTTTACATCTTGAATATACGTGATTCTGATAAAAATCCGAAAAAGTTAATGCGATTTCGGAGACTAAAAATATTATTTTAAAATTTTTGCCTTTCTCTCCTAGAATAATGAGACCCAACCACAAATTCTGGTACCTATGCTACCTTGATATTGCCAAATAATTGGTTTTTGCACCACCCTAACAATTAAAAGACTACTTTTCTTGTAACGATCAGTAGTTCCATCTGATTTACGTTTCAATTTGAAATCCCGCTTACTTCCCAGAGGTTGACGATCTCAGGGTGAAGATTGTAGTGTCCATGTTCTATTTTTCTTGAGTCACTTCATTTCCATGTGCATTTCTTGATTATACTGGGAAGCTTCTGAACTCGCCATTGCTTCAGCGTGCGTTTGTGGCTCATCTATAATTGCAGCAAATGCTTCACAACCGCAAGGCCCTGGAAGATGAAGAATTTCTCGATCTCAGAGTTTACGCCTTTGCTAATTTTGACGTGGTTCTTGCAATGATATTGATCAAGTTTTTTCTTCTGAATCTGTATTGCGCTCAACTAAGATCTGAGGAGGAGATTTTCGTGGAATTTCTTGATAGGGTTCTTCTTGAAGTTGCCTTTCATTCTGCGCCACATTGTCTTCTAGATGCTGGTATTCTTCTTCTTCACTTGTCTCTTCCAAATTTTCCACTGGCTTGAGAGATGCATAATTTGTGTGTGCGTTCCGAAATTTGAATCGTTTTGTTACGTATACTATTGAAAAATATTTCGTACCACCAAGAGAAGTCACAGGCATCTTACCACATACATCTGAATGGATATACTCACCAGAATTTTTCTCATGTTTGTGTTAATTGATCTCATATGATTTACGATGCAACTTGCCGTACTGACTAGTCTCACGAAAAGGACCATCAAGATTATGATTCCTCAAACGTGGTATCATTGCTTTTCCAGTCATTTTTTTCAAATTTGAAGCCGCCTAGGCGAAGTAAAGGAATAATGTGTAAATGAAGCAGATGATGCCAAAGAGAAAAGATGAAGCTTGTTCGCATATCATTGTAAGGAATATTTGTACTTTAGCGCCATATCGATTTGCGACTCTCAAAATAATTAATTTTTCCCGTTAGAGGGCATGAGTTTCAAGATTAAGAAAAGTAGGGAGCGACTCAGCGGTCTGTCATTCGATCATTGTATTTTGACGAGTGTACGTCTTTCGGCTTGCTTGAGCAAAATTCGTTAGGACGCTACGTTTCTTGTACCGACAGCAATCCGCGGAGCGTAATGCTGTAAACATCTTAGATCAGAATCCACTGGGAATCCATGTTGAACAAGTCCAGTTTTCCAAATCTGTCTGTCGCTTAGTGGTGGCATTTTCTAGTTTAGAAAGATGCTTGGATTTTCCATAAGTTTGATGATGGGTCAACACAGAGCGAAAGTTCAACGATTTTGCATCGTCGTTTCGCTAGTACGACAGCATAACCGTTTTTCTCGTTTTTCATGAGCCCCATCAAAAAACAAGGTCATCGTTCATCATGCTTATTTATGAAAATTGAGGGCAATTTCGAAATCTAATAGCTCGACAAACCGAGGTGTTTGCGTAAGTTATTCGCCTGATCTATAATCTAACTGTTCTAAAGAACAGTTTGTTGAGCGAAATTTCGTTTTTCATGTATGTATTCGTATATCTTTTACTCGTTTCTTGTTATTTATTCGATTTTTTTAAAATTCACTATGCAACAGTGTCACATTACTATGCTCTCTGAAAACTAAGCGCCTTTCCATAAAAATTCTAACAGTCGTTTTATAGACAAAAATTTGTCCTCAAAATATTTTGCTCTGAAAATATATCTCATTGATCTTGGAATTGTGACATTTTCATGTACTACCTGTAAAGACCTCTAGTTTATACGAAGCGCATAATCGTCTGCAAAATCACAAAATTAAGTATAACTCAGAACTTTCATGTTATATAAAGTTTCCATGCCTTATATACTAAATTTAACGTTGCATCAAAACGCATAATTTTATTTTTGTCGTATAATTTAATAAATATAAAATACAAAAATTTTAGGTAAATTTGGATCATTTTTCTTAAATCTAATTATAAAAAAATTGTATTTTGAACTTCACTCAGTTTCTCCACTCAGGTTTTACGTTGGTTTTTTAAAGGGGTCTTCGTTCCATGTATGTCCAATTACTCAAGTAATTTGAATCGAGCAAAAAAAGTTGTAGTTTGACATTAAAAAGAATTAAAGAAAATCGGTTGATGTCTTCTGTTCAGTTTCGGAATTTGAAAGTTTAAGTAGATTTTCCTATGGTCAAGAACTTTTTGACAAATTTTCCGTGAGTAAACTTTTTTGTGTTGTACAAGTAAAACACATTAAAAATTGAAAAGTGATGTTTTGACAAAGTTATGCTTCAAAAATGTGCAAAAAACATGTTTTCTTTCGAATTTAGTAAATTGAGCCTCCGGATAGTACAATCACACATAAAATGTTTCGCCTTAGAGTGGGGTGGCCCTTGGTCGCTTGGGTTTGAGTACGTTCAGGTGTCCCCCACTTTCAGGCGAAAAATTTTATGTGGTTATACTAGCCGGCGGCTCAATTGTAAATTAAGAAAAAAAGTTGTACATGTCGAATTTCTGTATTTGGAATCGAAGAAACATGTCATCATTCTGTTGTGATGTAAAAAAAATTGTTGTCGTTTTTAAGCCTTGAAATCGTTTGAAAAAGGCAAAACTCACAATTTGGTAACGCTTTAGAAAGTACGACATTTTTTATACTAACAAAATACCTACATGTTTCTTCGACTCAAACGGAAGAAATTTCAAATTCGACATGTACAACTTTCCTTTAAAAAATGTGCAAAGCGATTGTTATTCAATACTGGAAGCTGTAGCTAAACATAATTCATTATAATTTTTGAGTCCATACGTAAAATTTTAATAATTTTTAAATTCTAAAACCGAATAGAAGACATTTAATAGTATGTTGCACTACGAGGGATGAAACACAGCGATCGCAACGAGTGTGAAGTTGACTGCCCGAGCGAAGCGAGGGCTGCACTCACACGAGTTGCGATCGTTGTGTTACATTTCGAGTAATGCATATTATTTTTCTTAGCAAATCTATTGAAAATTCAAGTTAAAGTACATACTTGCAATTTGGGCGCCCAGAAAACTGCATAAATATTCAACCTGGCAGATCTATTGAGGATGATCTGAATGTATTGATTATAATTATTGAAGTTTTCGATTCGATTAGTATCGATTCGATTACTGACCAACCTCACCATTCACAACGCTATGCATGGCGCGAAATTTGAAACAGATATTTAATCTCAAGTAATTGAAATATTTGATTGATTATATTTTTTTTATGTCAAATATTTTCTGAACGAAAGGGAAGCGAACGAACAGGGGGTGGTCTGGTGGGTGGAGCCCCTCAACTTTGTAAAAAGAAGTTTCAAAAGAAAAAATCACTATTATTTTTTAAACTTTTTTTATAATTTATTTCTTACAAAAGTACAAAATATTTACGAATATTAAGTGTAAATTAATCAGCTCTTGAGTACTCCCGAATCACAAGAAAACAGCTTCCCAATTACGAAAAATTTGTGTTCAAGTTTTTTTTTTTAACTTTCATTGCACTAGAATTGTGCTTACATTGTAAATGTACTTTAATTGTACTATCAGCGCTTTTTTTGCACAAAAGAAGAAATTATCTTTAAATTTGTTAGAAATTTACGGTACAATTCTGAATATTGATGATTGGGTGACCATCGTTTTTGGCAACAGTCAGAAGTTGAGAATTGGTG
Organism: Melikaiella ostensackeni; assembly: GCA_032362435.1. Lineage (NCBI taxonomy): Eukaryota > Metazoa > Arthropoda > Insecta > Hymenoptera > Cynipidae > Melikaiella > Melikaiella ostensackeni. The sequence goes on from JAUMHM010086469.1 coordinate 9,749, forward strand.
CGAGATATCTGAAGGATCGGGTTCGAAGATACGTTTTCCATTCCAGAACTATCATGGCTGGAGCTCATTATTGTCGAAGTTACAGTCCTCGCTCTTTTCTTTGGAGGATTTGAATGGTCGTTTCCAGATGAATCCGAACTAACGTCACGCATTATTAGATTTTCCACCATTCTTTTGTTCGAAATGGAATCCGCAGTGTATCCTGCAAATCAAGATTTTTTGAATTTTTGAACATATTTATCAACAAGTCACGCGATTCAAACTTATATTGACCTTCAGCAACCACGGGTGATTTCCATTCGCCATGACGTTGAATGGTTCTGATGTCCACTCCGGTGTTAGCCAGTAAAGTTGCGCAAGTTCTCCGGAAATTGTGCCCCGTGTATTTTTCAGGCTCCGACAATTTGAGGTTCCTACTCCGCAATGATTTTGGGTGTGGAGGCAAATTTGTTCTTTCCGATCCCCTGGATCGTGCATTCCCTTTTTTAGTAGTTTAAGAAAAAGCAATCAGTCACGGATTTTTCTGGGCGAGGAGCGGCATATTTTTTCACGATTTCGGCGAATGGGCCGTCGATTAAGAATTTCCTGGGGACATCATTTTTCGTATCCAAAATTTGAACAAGCAGGAGAGACCCTTCTTCTTTGATGTCGGTGACCTTGATTTTCGGCAACTCGCCTTCCCGACAGCCACCAGCGATCCCAAAAATCATTATAACCTTTAAAAATTATTAGTTTAGGATCTGATTGTGAATGTTAAATTTTTCGTACTAAAAATTTTACGTTATTATTATTTTATTTGTTAATTATTGCGAATTTTGTTTAATGGTTCCATTTTATTGTTTCGTTTTTGAATTTTATTAGAATTCTAGGAATTGTGCACTGTTTTTTATAATTTTATTTTTTCATAATTTTGGAAAAAACCTTTTTCGAATATTTGTTTATTTTTACCTTTGCTGCCAAGTAAATTTCGTCTGGTGCTCCTCTCAAAAACTTTCCGATGTCCTGAGATTCAAAAACTTTCGATTTTATGCTTCGGAAACCGATTCTCTTCCTTCTCTAGAATTCGATCAACGGCGATTGGAATGTGAATTTGAAGAGACGGAATGACACAGCGTTGCTACAATAGTGAAGTTAGAAGCAGAGACATGCGTGCGCGTAACTCCAACACATTCATTCAGTCGTGTC